>PVJO010012023.1:0-57232 GCA_004026905.1 Hystrix cristata | reverse complement strand
GTATACTTACCATGCAAGAGCCCAAAAAAGAAAAAGAAAAACTTCTCTCTGAAAGACACTGCTAACAGAATCAAAAGGCAAGACTCAGACAAGAAGAAAATATTTGAAAAACATGTATCTGATAAAGAATTTAACATGTAAAAATATAAAGAACTCTTAAAATATAACAATAATAAAAGAGCCCAATTTAAGAATGAGCAAAAAATCTGCATAGACACCTCAGCGAGATGCACAGCTGGACAATGAGCATAGGAAAAAGTGCTCATCACCATTTGTCATCAGGGAACTGCAAATTAAAACGAGAACACACCACTATATACCCATCAGAGTGACTAAAATCTATAATGTGGCCAATATCACATGCTGGCAAGCAGGCGAATCAACAGGAATGCTCATCCACTGCTGGTGGGAATGCAAAGTTAAAGGTCATCTCGCTACATAATCTACCAGTCTTACTCAATTGAATTGACAACTTATATTCACACAAAATTCTATAGCAGTTTTATGCATAACTGCCTAAAACTGAAAGCTAGCAAGACATCTTCGACAGATAAATAGACAAACAAATTGTAATACATCCGTGCAATGGAAGATAATTCAGTGATAATAAAGAAGTGAGGAAAAGACACAGGTGGTCGGGAAAGTAACCTTGAATATATATTCCTAACTAAAAGAAGCCAGAATAAGCCTGGCATGGTGGTGCATGCCTGCAATACCAACAGTGTAGGAGACAGAGGCAGGAGGATCTGAAGTTTGAGCCTGGCCTGGTCAACATTGACTTAGTGAGGCCCTGTCTCTAAATAAAATATCATAAAGGACCGGGGGCATATCTCAGTGCAATGGCCCTGGGTTCAACCCCCAATACCACAAGAAGAAGGAGAAGAAGAGCAAGCAGGAGAAGAAGGAGCAACAAACAAAAAGCAGAAGCCAGAATTGAAAAGCTATTTACTTCTTGGTCCAACTATATGACATTTTGGAAAAGGCAAAAATCATACAAACAGTAAAATGATCATTTGTTTTTAGGGGTTCTGGGAGAGGGTGGGGAGGGGTTCTGGGATGAATAGCCAAGGGTATTAGGAGGGGGTAGAACATATTTCATTCTTTTTTGTGCGCGTGGTTCTCAAACACATGCTCTACCACCAAACCACATCCCTCTTCCCTAGAATCAATTATCTTTTACTACAAGTCAAAAATCCATAACCATACCTCATACTTTACTACTTCCAAGTTAATGTTCTTCTATGAGCATTTCATGCTGTGTCTAGTCATTATTTTTGTATTTATTCATTTACTTGAGAAATGATAATTAAACACTTTTCAACATGTTTGTTATGATTCTGTGGCAAACTATTCTGTACGTCTTCGGATAAATCCCTTTTGTAAAAATTCTGTTCTCTATCTGCTATGGAGCGTTGGCCTATTTAATATTCCAAACTCTTCTCAGTTACGAAGTGCCCTGGAAATACATCATGATACCTCTCTCCTTCAAGATTTAGTCATTCATCCTCTATTTCTCTTATGTGACCTTCCTCTGTAATTTAATATGTCACTGCACAGTACAATTACTTGTTCCCATCTCTTCTGGAAACTTTTAGAGTTAAGGGACAATGTTATTAAAGTTGTCTTGTAAATTAGAACCATCAGTCAGATGAAATACCTTGCGAAACACAAGGCTTCTCAAAAGTACACTTTTTGTCATTTTTGTTTTTGTTTTTAATCAAGATAGAGTCTCTCATCTCCCGGGGTGGTCTTGAACTCCTGTGCTAGAGTGATCCCCCTGTCTCAGCCTCCTGGGTACCTTTATTTTATCCTTCTTTTTTTTTTTCCCTGTATTTTTCTCTCTCCTTTAGCAACTCTGAGGATCAAACATACATGATGGCATACATGTTAGGCAAGCACTCTACCACTCAGCTATACCCCAGCCCCAAATACACTTTTAATATCTGTGTGGGCCTGTTTAATATATAAAATAATACAGAGTTTTGGTAAGGTTCAGAGATATTTATTTGTAAGTAGAAACATTGACTTAGGAAATCCAATCAAGTAACCAAATTGTAAATTGCCTCTAATTGTGGGGTTTGATATCTTTAGCACCAAAATAAACAAATAGTCACAAACTGAAAATTTTTTTTGAGGGGTTGCTGCCGGGGATCGAACTCAAGGCCTTGTGCTTGTTAGGCAAGCGCTATACCACTGAGCCAAATCCCTGACCCCCTAAAAAAAATAAATACATAGAGCTTCTTCATTTTTTCAAAGTACAATAGAGGATACAATAGTGCTCCAGGATGTTTTTATTTCATTGAATGTATTTTTTGTTATGCTCAAAAGTACATCCTTTGCAACTACTTATACTTACAAAGAAGACATTTACATATCAAATTTAGGTGTGTGAATTTCATATTTTCAAACATTTCATAGGCAATTAAGTAAAACAGTTGGAAGATCTACATACTAGAATATTGGTGTTCGAATCACGGGGAGGGCTTAGTGAACCCAGATCACTAGTTTTCACCCCCAAAGTTTCTCATCCACAGATCTGGGTGGGAGTCTGAGAATTCGCATTTGCCACCATTTGTCAGCCCTACATGCTGCCGCTGTTGTTTTCTGGGGTCTGTGAGAGCCACTACTTTAGAATGACTAGCCTACAATTGGTTGACTCTGTTGGAAATGTAGGTGTCCTCTTGACCTTCCTCCTTCTCCTACATCCTTCATACAGAATCACCTACCAAGTCTTCTCCATCTGTTCTACACGACACTAACCGAGTCAGCACGCTCACTTCTCCCCATCTCCTCCGCCACTCCCCTGATACAGAGCCCCCTGTTCTCAGATGTGCTATCCAAAACCCAGCCACAGTCAGGCCACACCAAGCCTGAAACTTCAACCACTCTCTGTCAGGTTTAAGATGTGAGACCAGGGCGAGGGCCTAGCTCGGCTGTAGATCCCATGTTCTGCATACACAAAGCCCACGTTTCTCCCTAGCACCAAAAGACACGAAACCAAACTTCGTATGTCTCTCAGCCTCTACTCATTGTTCAGTGTTCATTTTGAGACTGTACAGTCTCTCGTTGTTCCACATCCATAAATCTGTATCATCATAAACTTCGAATATACTGAAGCATGTATTGTTCTTTGCATGTGCTTTCTGCCCTTTCTCACCTCTGAGTGAGAAAGCTGTCTGAAAAACTCCTCTGTTGCCCTACCTCCAATTCTTTTTACTGTGTAAGTCCCACGTCTCTCCTGATTAAGGTCAGGAGTCACTTTATCAAGTGCTCATCCCAGACTCTTTACACAGACTCAAGAGTCTCCAAATGTATCCTCACAACCCATGATCTTGGCTTCAGTAATTGCATTTATTTTAATAAATGCCTCTTTGTTTGCCTGCTGCCTGTTTCTCTCACTTTTTTTTCTTTTTTTTTTCTTTTTGTGCAGGGGATCCAACCTAAGGCTTCATGCATGCTAAGCACATGTTCTACAACTAAACTGCACCTCTAGACCTCAGCCTGTCTCTCTCCCACTAGAGTTCAGTTCCCTGAGGACAGGACGGTGACACATTTGCCAGCAGATCTCTAGGACCCTCATGCAGTACCGGACACATCATAGGTATGCACCAAATATCTTTGAATGAATTAATATACTTTTACTTTGCATTGTATTGATGCTGAGTCACAAAAACGTTCAGTATACTCTACAGCTTTTGGCTCTAGCAATTCCACATAAAAATGTGTCAAGAAGACAAACAGAGAAAAAGAAAATGCCACATGGTTAACTATGAGAATAAGTGGCAAGAAAAGTTTAGAAAGAGGGGTCATGATGCTTCGAGGAATGATTGGAGAAACTCTACATTTCCTCTTCAGTCTTTTCACAGTTCAGGACAAAGCATTTTAGCCCCTGGGCATGGCAGTGAATGATTTATTTAGCATTGATCTTTTCCCAAACTGGGAGCTATCATCCAAAGGAAAGTTTGGCAGATTTCCCCATGACCTTCATCTGCAACAAGTCCAGACCTTATCATTTCTATTGATTACTACTTTTTTGCATTTAGCTCAACTTTGATCATAATTAATGAAGAATGATATGGAATTTTAGTTTTTGCAAACTGCATAGAAGCCTAATTGCAGTGAGTATATGACAAAGATTTTTTTCCAAAATCTAGTTTGGAAATCGATGTAATTAAAAAAAATATATGTAATAATGTTTGCTCTCAAAGAGATTTACAATTTTATTCAAGTCTTATGTACTCATTGGGTGACTTCAAAGAATCAGATATTCTTTTTTTCTTTTTTTTTTTTTTTTTTTTTTTTTTTTTTTTTTTGGTGCTGGGGATCGAACTCAGGGCCTTTCAGATATTCTTATGTCCAGAAATAAAGGTAGTTTTAAAAAGTCTTTCAGAATGTCACTTTATCAAAAAGGGATTATAGAGGGTCTGGGAGTATAGCTCAATGATAGAGCACATGCTTAGCATGTGTAAGGACCTGTGTTCACTCCTCAGCAACAACAACAGCAACAAGATTGTTATTAAACTACTATAGTAAAGATGTAAGTTTCAATTGTGAGAAATAGTTTCTGCCATCACTGTTGAAGATCATCAGAAAATAGTATCACTCTTGCTCATACATTTGATTTATTTACATAAAAATAAATGTTATGCATGTCCATTCAACACATACTGCTACAGATAACCTGATTATACCTGGAAAGAAAGTATCCAGAAAAAAAGTAAAGGCTCCAAATACGAACTTTCAGGGAACAAAAGTGAATTGCTGTACTTGTACATGAGCTGGAGCAGCTACTGGAGTAAGCTGCAGGCCCAAAGCAGGGAGCCTTATGGACTAAGAAGTCCTTCTGGGGAGAGGATAGGAGGGAGTGTGGTATGGAGGCTCATGAATGTTTGTGGGAGGCGGTTCCGAGCAGAAAGTTTAACAAAAAAACAAGGGCTGGAGTTTGGGAGTGGGTGAGGGGGACAAAGGGTGCAGTCAGAAGACAGGCTTGCGCAAAGCGGAGAGCGAGCCATGCGTGGGAGTGTGGAGGGTCAGAAATGCGTGCGGACGCCAAGCGAATCAGATCTATATGAAACAGGGCAGTGCCAAGGAAAGGACACAAATAAGAATGTACAACACAAGGGTGAAATGACTGGATCAGATGATCAGTGGAAAAGAAGATGGGGCAGGGGAAGGGCACTGGGAATGTGGCAGGGAATATGTCAGGAAACGTACCTACAGTGTACAAAAAGAAGTGTAGACAGATTTTGTAAGAGGGGGGCCACATATTCTCTAGAGAACAGAGGCTCTGTCTTTATTTAGAAAATACAGAATTCTTTAGAGAGTAGCTATAGAGGTTCAAGATGACCAGCCAAATCATTTATAGTATAGAAGAAGAAAATCCCAAAGTTTGCCAATAAGAAACAGAAGTATTTTTTTAATGCCATTGATAGGATGAGATTGAAGGAATTACAATAGAATACAACCAAACTCTTTTAAAAGAGAAAAAAGAATTTTATTTTGCATTGATGAAACAGAAGGAATATGGTCCCACATGGCATGTAGTGATTATGGGGTTTCTTGTTTGTCTGGTGCTGGGGATAAAACCCAAGGCCTCTCATGTGAATGTGCTCATATGAATGAGAACCAACCCAGGCCTACCATGCAGTGACTTTTCAGTATACAAGATGTATTGATTAAATTGAAACAAAGTTATTTTGCATATCAGTACATATTTAGATTTTAAAACTACAGCATGAGACAGTAGCTCTGTGGCAGAGAACGTGCTTAGCCTGCATGAGGCCCTGAGTTGATCCCCACCGCCAGCACACACATGTATATGTACATAATTCTGCATATAAAGCACACACATATGATTACACAGCATGGGACTATTGCAGATACTTTGGAACCAAAGTTTGAAAAGAGCCCATTATAGTTCATTGATGTCTTCCTGTAAGGTATAGCACAGATGACCATTCTTGTATTCTGGACCAGAGGACTTTATACAGATCATTCATATTCAAAATCTCCACCTGGTACCACAAAAAAAAAAAAAAAAAAATTCAAAATCTCCAATAGAGACACTTGAGTGGATAAAGAGAGAAGTAAATATTAGTTTTTTCCCTCAATTTATTTACTTGTAAGTATATAAGTATAAGCCATATATTTATGAGGCTTAAAATACTGAACAAGTTTTCATTCTCTACCATGCTTTATAAGGGTATTAGTTTAAGAATCTAAGGGATTGAAAAAAAAAAACATGGACCAGCAAAAAACAAAACAAAACAAAAAGCCAGGAATACTTTCCTGAAAAATGCATGTTATAATTTATAAATGAATATATGGGATTTTTTTTTATATGGGATTTTTTTAAGTGCAATTAAATTTTATTTAATCATCACAATCACTTTTTAAGGTAAAAATCATTGTTTTCTTCACTTTATAAATGAGGAATACAGTTTCCCAATGTCCTTAGGCCAGGACCCACAGAGGAGCCAGTAGTGACTCCAATGTCAGGCCTCTTGGGACCCCTGGCCTATGTCGACCTCTATGTTCTTTTTTTTTTTTTTTGAATAGATTTTTATTAAAATTTGTTCAAAATTACACAGACTTACAGGCCACTACACAAGCTTACAAGACCATACCACACTGTGCCTTTTGCTTATAACAACAAGCAGTGTAAACAACCACATAGATGCAGCTTTAAATCACAACTACATAAAGTTACTGTAATACCTGGTGTACGTGTTACTGTTTTGAGTTTGGGGATTTTTTAAAGTGTGACAAAAGCTTACATTCAGCTGAGAGTGTTTAACTGCCATTGTCAGGTGTTCTGTATGCAAACGACTTAGGCAGAATTCATTAAGAACTTTTCAAATGGGACGAACTTTCAAAGTGCAGACAGATTATTGTGATTTCTCAAATCACATTTTTGTTTTAAATGTTTTAAATCCCTTCAGTTCGCTCTTCCCACAGTAGCTTAGCAGTTGCCATCTTTGCGTCACAGACTCAGATGCAGAAGTGAACTCGCTGTTAATGACCTTCCTGAAGGTCACCGGGTAAATCAGATCTAGTCCCAGGTCTAGACTGCTAACCACAAAGTTATTTTGTGCAGCCGTCTCCTGAGCTTCTGTTGCCACACACTGACCCTGTAAACTTGGGGCTTTCAAATGCAGCTTAAAATTTTAATGCGATGAAATTACAAAAATGGAATCATACACACACACACACACACACACACACACACACACTGTATTTAGTTTGCAGTATTGAATGCTGAGTAAAATAATTCTGGAAGCCTTTAGATCGAGACAAATGCAGCTTGTTGAAATACGTTGTTTGGCCAACAGAGTATTAGAAGGTTGAAATTTTTGGTTTTTAATCAGTTGTCAACATTTAGAAATTAGGAGTTTTGTGTAGCTCGATTTCTGGCTTCTTTTTCAAATACTAAAGCTGTGGGGAACTGGCCTATCTTCTCAGATAGTAAAAATCCCTTGGAGTGTGGGCTGGGAGCCCAGCTCACTGGTAGAGAGATTGCTGAGCAAGCGATCGACCCTGCTTCAATCCCCAGCACCAAAACTAACAAATAAAGTCAAATCTCCTGAAGCTGGGAAGCAGAGTGCCCCTTCTCTCTCTCCGCTAGTCAAGTAGGCACAGTCCATCCACCGTCTCCTTATGGCCCCTTTGTCATTTATATTCAGTCCCTGGCCTCCTGTGAGGGATTTAATCATGTCACCAGGTTAGGACTTTTCCATTGTTTCTAGGCCATTCTCCAGGGAACACCATTCAAATCTTCTACAGTGGATCTTCCAGTCATCTATCATCTTTCTCTATGTCGTGCCACCATCTTCCAGCTTCCATTCCCAAGTGGGAAACATTCCCTGAATATAGGGCACACTATTCCCTCTCTAAAGTGTTCATTGCACTGGCGTAGCAAGTGCAAGGCCCTGAGTTCCATCCCCAGCACCTAAAACAAATGAATAAAGTGCTCATTGTGTCCCTGGTAGTCATGATTTCATGTGTACTCTTGTATTTGTTTAAAGACAATGTATACTTCCTTTTTTACCAGTAGAGATTCATTCTAGGGGCTCCCATATACTAGGCAAGTGGTTTACCAGAGATACACCCCCGCCCCTACAAACATCTTGATTTATAACTTTTTATAATGGAGGCACATAGAATTAAAAGAGATATAGTAGGACTGCTTAGTATAAGACTCTATCACTTTACAGAAGGGGCAGGACCACCAAGGAGCACAACTCTATCATCTTAATTTCTAAAGGAGCACAGATTTCTAGTTCAAGAGCCATTCAAACAGTTTCTGGGAAATGTCAAAATGTATTGATCACAGGGCATTTGTGGCCCTGTTTTAATGTTAGCTGAACCAAAAACCTTAATCAAAATTATGTGTTCTGATTTCCAGCCAAGGCCTCCCTTTAAATCTTTCCTGAAGTAGATTATGGGAAATTGAGATATTGTTTACACAAAGTGTTGGTCACTGGGCCCAGTTTTCACTCAACCCAAAGCATGATAGGCAGAAGCCTGGTATAGAACACAGAGTTGTGACTGGGTATACAGCTCACTCGTAGAGCATCTGCCTAGTATGTGAAGTCTTGGGTTCGATGCCCAGCACTACACACACACACACACACACACACACACACACGCACGCACAATCAGCCTCCTTCCCTGCAGCCACTTGTCTATTTAAAGGAACCAATCGTTCTTTCCGTTTTGGGCATTTCACCACACCATCCTCAGCTCCTCAAATACTGATCAAAATGGACCCATTAGGAGGATTTTCCAGACAGAAATCTAAGGCATTAATGTCACTCTGGATGCACAACTGTATACTTGCCCTTTTGAAACAAATGGTCCTCTGAAAGTAGTATGTTAGTTCCAGCCTATAATTGAGATACTTCTGTAAAAAGTATCAGAATACCCAGTTAAAAGTAGTTAAAGTTCACATTTTAAAAGTCGGAAAGTACTGAGGTTGTAGCTCAGTGATTAAATGCTTGCTGAGCATGTACATTTGATTCCTAGAACCACATTTTAAAAAATTTCTAGAGAAGGGGGCTGGGGATTTAGCTCAGTGATTAGAGTGCTTGCCTTGCAAGCACAAGGGCCTGAGTTCGATCACCGGCACCACAAAAAAAAAAAAAAAAATTTCTAGAGAAGATATTCTAGGGTTGGTTAAATCAGAAATTTGACATTGGTATCAAGGACTTGGATTTTTTGTGTGTGTGTGTGCTGGGGATCAAACTCAGGGCCTTGTGCTTGCAAGGCAAGCACTCTAACCACTGAGCTAAATCCCCAGCACTTGGATGTATTTTATCATCCTTTATCTTGTCCCTTCATTTTTTTTTATTTTATATTGTCCCTTCATTTTTTGAAGATGGTTGTTACACTCCCAAGGATCAAGTGAAGGCAATTTCTTGCCTGAACAGATGTTAATTTTTTCATGGAGTTTTTTTAATTAGGGAGGAAATCTGTTCCAATAAGTCTCCTAACAGTTTCCTGCCAGGCTATATTGGCCATGACTGGATCTCACACTTCGCCTAATTTAGAAAAAGTTCTGGGAATATATAATAGCTGGCATTTTCAGACCTATATTCAGGATAAAGGAAGGGTTATGGGTGTGTTTTAGTAGGGTCAGCCAGCAATGTCTAGTTTGAAGGCAGCCAACAACATGTACCCATCCCCCCAAAACACAATGACTTAACTCAATAGCAAAGAATTATTGGTCCTTCAGTTATTCCCAATGAGCCACTTATGTTCTTGATTAGGAACATTAATGTGGAGCTAGGCAAGGTGAAGATTAACTTCAGGGCAAGGTCAGCATGAGCAACATAGTGACATCACATCACATGTGCAAAAAAAGGATATCAGACACCATAGGGAGATTCGGGAAGGGCTCCGGGTTCAATCCTCAATACCACAAAAATATAAAAATAAAATAAGGAATAGTAGAGACCTCTCCCTAACATTTTGTACATGAATTGCTTGCTTATCGTCTACTCTTATTCTGATTTGGTTTCTGTCCAATTTTAAACACACCCTGACACTGGTGTTGGTTTTGTCTACCTTGCTCTTGATGTCTGAGCTACAGTCATACACTGCCTAACGATGGGGATACATGCTGAGAAGTGCAAGGTTAGCTGATTCAATGACTGTAGGATGACCATAAAGTACATTTAAAGTAAGACAGCTGTACTGTCACCAAGCAGTACCACGTGGGCCTCCTTCGGGTGTGTGCTCTGTCATCGATGGTGTCATTGCCTAGCACATGACTGCAAATACTCTGCTGTTAGACTCTCAACTCTTTCTCACAGACTTTTTTTGTAGGCTTTCATATCTGGCTTCACGTCACCTTAATCAGGTTTTCAGATGCTGGGACCACGCAGACGGTACTGGCCATCTGACAAGGTGAGTTGGGTGCTCCACGGTGTCAGTATGGAGAAGGCGCTTTGATTGCCCGTGCTGGGGATTGAACGAGGGCCGTGTGCATGCTAGGCAAGTGCTCTACCACTGAGCTACATCCCAACCTGGAGCAAGACACAGCTGGGAAACACCGTAGAGAACCAGAAAAGAAGCCATTCTCTCTCTTGCTACCATCTGTGATAGGAATTAGAAAAATCCTATTTACATACAGGAAGATTCTGAGTGTTAGGACAAGGAAATCATAATAGTAGAAAAGCAGACAATTGCTCTTTCCCTGCTCTTTCTCTCAAGATAACAAGATCCCACATATTGTATGACTAGTTATATAATATGTGCAGAATAAGAAAAATTCTTGAGGCAGAAAATAGATTAGGGGTTGCAGAGGCAGTGATAGGGTGGGGGTAAATGCAGAGTGACTACTAATGTCTACAAGTATATTTGTGTGGTGATGGATATAAAGTTGATAGTGGTGATGATTGTGCAACTCACTGAATGTACGAAAATTCATTGAATTGGGCACTTTTTTTGTAAGGTGGCGGGAATTGAACCCAGGGTCTTGTGAATGTTAAGCACACTGTTCCGCTGAGATACAGCTCCAGTCCTGAATTACATGCTTTACATGGGTGAATTATACAGTATATTAACTATATCTCAATAAGGGTAGTGTTTGTTTGTTTTTCAAAAAGAATTTTTTCTTTTCTTTCTTTCTTTTTTTTTTTTTTTGGTTATACTGGGACTGAACCCAGGGCCTCATGAATGCCAGGCAAGCGCTCTACTATTAAGCTATATTCCCAGCCATTTAGGGATTCTCAGTTGTATTCTTGTCACCTCATAACCCACTTCAGCAGCTTGCCAATTTCTGACAAGTTATTCCCCCCAAAAGAGTAAGAATTTGACAATACTCTGGTGTCGTAGAGGTCCCCCAATGTTCAAACCAAGAACTCGTGTCATTTTCTTGAGTACAAAAAGGAGAAGATACGAAATTCTTTAATGAGATACTTTCTGAAACAGAACTGCACACACTGTCATCCCACTGATCTTCAGTCATTATTGATGTGATTGTTAGGATAAAACATCCTTCTTCCAATTAACCCTCCATTCATGGACTTAATCAGAGGTTTTATACCATTGTCACTGGGACATAATCCATTCAGTGCTTAATGTGTGTCATATTAACACGTTCTATACACAAGCCAGATTCATGATAGGTCAGGGAAATGTCACATGGGTAAAGGCCTGCGAAACATTCCTCACACAGAAATTAGTGTTGTGGTCTATCTCACGGTAACCAAATTTGAAGCAAAGTTTCCACCTACATTTCCTAGCAGGTACTGCTATCTTCAGTATCTAAAGGGAGCATGCTATTGCCGGGAATACTGTATAATATTCCCTGAGTCTTTTCTACACTTGCATTTGGTGAGGACTGTTGAAAGTTTATCCTTGGACCTTCAAGCTTTGGCGCTTGAATGCTTCTAGTAGTTTTAACACCCTCTGCAATACAATAATGACATGATTTCAACGCATACAGCGGCTTTTAAAATTTTTTATATTCTCTATTAAATAATTCCAAACTAAATACTTATTTTGTGCATTGGCCCCGCATTTGAGGAGGGTAGACTATGAAGAATAGCATTGACTATTTTGCTTAATTTTATCTTCCATAGAAACTCTTCTAAAATTTTTTTAAAAAATAAAAGCCAAAGATAGTGGCACCTGCTTATAATCCCAGCACTTGAGGGGCTAAGGCAGGATTGCTTGAGCCCAGAAGTTTGAAGGCTTAAAAAAAAATGCCTCTATATTTAGCCCTGTCTACAAATCTTGAGAGGAAGATCACGTTTTAGAAGGAGGACATTCGCAAATAATTGTAGTGATATCTGTGATGATGTCTGAGTCACACCTGGGTCTGCTGTGACAGCATACCACAGAGTGGTGTATAAACAACAGACATTTCTCATAGTTCCAAAGGATGGAAAGTCCAAGATAAAGGTGCTGGCAAATTCA
The DNA here is from genome assembly GCA_004026905.1 of Hystrix cristata. NCBI lineage: Eukaryota > Metazoa > Chordata > Mammalia > Rodentia > Hystricidae > Hystrix > Hystrix cristata. Next base: position 44,809 of record PVJO010012023.1, on the reverse strand, counting down.
GTGTCTGATGTGGACTCATTTTCTGGTCTATAGATGTCACCCTCTTGCTATGTCCTCACGAGGCAGAGAGGGCAAGGGGCTCTGTGGGGTCTCCTTTGTAGGGCCACTAATCCCTTTCATGAAGTCTCTACCCTGGTGAAATAATCACCTCCCAATAGCCCTACCTCCACATGCTGCTAAAATACTGAAATCTTAGGCTTGAGGTTTCAATGTGTGCTGTACTTTGGTGGGGGGCATGAATACAAACCTTCACATCCTAGCAAATATTGACATTGTTTATTTGTCCTGTACAGCCAGATGGTGCAAATCTAATGTGTGGGTGCAGAAGTTATTTAGATTATCTCGGCAAAGCACTCTATATTCATCCTTACTTTTCTTGAATTTTAAAATAATGCTGTGAGTTTAATTCCCAGCACACACACAAATCCAATCTTTGTCTCTCCATGAAGGGACGCTTGGAGGATGATGGAAAAATCAGAACTTTTGAACCTTCTTCTAGTGGCCTACAGATATGAGAAGAATGATAGAAATCTAAAGTAAATAGGTTTTGTATCTCCAGTAAGTTTAAGTGAAATGGACCTTGAATGAACGTATGATTTTTAACGCTTTGGAATGCTTGGTGTCTGAGTTACTTTTGTCTTGCTGCTTAGACAAAATACCCGACACCCCAATTTAAGGGAAGAAAGGGTTATTTGGCTTATAGTTAGTAGAGGTTTCAGTCCACAGTCAGCTGGATCCAAGGCAGGGTGGCATGGCAGGCAGGCAGAAGGCTGCAAGGTAAGCAAGGGCCAGGGAGCCAAAAGAGAATAGACATGCCTCTTTCTGTCCCTTATATCTTATCCAGGCTCCCTGCCCTCAGGATGGGTAGCACTCCCACCCTTAATCCCAGCACCCTTAACCCTAGCATCACATCCTTCATCCCAGCAGAACTATGCCAGGCCAGTCAGTGGACTAATTTAGGAATCACACACTCTAGATCCAGCCACCTGTGAAAACACCCCACCTATGATCACATGAGGCTTTGGGGGGACATCTAGACACAAACTGTAACACTTGGTAACATTCTATAAACACACTCTGGAGTAACAGAGCATTATTTTAACAGCTAAGGGTCTACCACACCTGCTGTCAATGATACAATTCTGAGTCGGCCTGTTTCCTACAAGTTACCGTAGGGCTTAGCGTCTTGGCTGTGTGCAGTGTCTAAGGATCTAGAAAATCCCCCGCTTCCCCTGTACTTTCCTCTATTGTTAAGATCAAGGGTCAGAGTTTTCTTGCAAAGTGTGAGACAGTAAATTAGGCTTCGAGGCCACGTCCTGACTCTCTAAACTGCTCAGTTCTGCCACTATAATGTGATAGAATCCACAGACAATATGTCAGTGAATGTGAGAGCTGCCGTGCAATGTCAGGTTATTTACAAAGCAGGCAGCCAGGCCAGAGCTTGCTGCCCGCTGGTTTAGAAGAACCAGAAATTCTGGGCTTAGTTGCCTTTACTTCCCAATAATGTTCACGTATTTCACACATAATTTCACACAAAGATAAGGATGGTGTCATCGGAGGTGCAGGGTAACATTCTTTTTCTTCCTCTGGGTGTTCCTTATACATAAAATTTAACTTTGTTGCACCTCAAAAAACTACAGTGATAATTTGTACATTTTTGTGTATGTATGCTACGTTTTATTTTATTTATTTTTAGTTTTGCAAGGGCTGGGATTTAACCCCGGACCTTGTGCATTGTAAGCAAGAGCTCTGCCACTGAGCTACATCCCCAGGCTACGTACACTAGATTTTAATATATGGTTTAAAAAATATTAATAGCGTTCTACCTCTCTGCTTCCAAACATTTTTATATGACTATAACCACACCCCCAGTCATTTTCACGATGTTGTTTGTGCGTGTCTGTGTGCTTGCATGTGTGTGTGTGCGTGCGTGTGTTTATGTGTGCGCGTTGCAGGAGACAGAATCCGGAGCCTCTTGCTTGCACTCTGCCATTCAGCTGCACCCCTGGCCCTCCGCACAGATTTTAAGCCTGCTATATTTCTTAGCCCATTTGTTTCTGGGATGAGTTTGAATCCTCACAAAGTTCTCACTGTTATCCACTGAAAGATATGAACAGCAGCCTTTTTTCTAGCTCCTCCATCTCACCAGAAGTTTTACAACCACCCACCTTCCCACCCACTCTCATGGAGTCATTAACATGTTTTTCTCTCTTAGGATTGTGTAAAGATGTAGCTGCCAAGCCAAGTTCTCACTTGTGCTGCATTTTATTTATTTTTAGTTTTTTCAGTGCTAGAGAGTTAATGCCTTCCATCCCCTTTGAGCAAAAATTACATGACATGAAAACACTTGAAGCTTTTGAGGAATTTCAGCGTGACCAGTGAGATAGAGTATGGAATTTCACAAGAAAATGATTCATCAGACTTTTATTTTGAGAAGAAGAAAGAAGCTTTTTAATGCCAGGCATTAGGCAAAGTCCTGAGATTGTTTGCAAGTTTTACCTTCTTTTATTTGGACCTGAGAGATTTTTATATATACATTAGGTATTAGAGCAAATTTTGTATGCTTTATTTTTTTCAAACAAAGCTGTTAATGTTTTTATAATTTGGAATGGAAGATTTTAGCACTTTTGCTTTAGTCACCCTTTAAAAAAACATAAAGAAACATGTATCAAAATTCTAGAAAGTACAGACAGTGTTTGTTTCCAAAATTTATTTCTAAGGTTTTAGTCTAAGGAAATCAGAGAATTGTTTGAAGATGTATATGAAATGATACCCATCAGTAATAGTCATAATATAGAGAGTTACAAATAACATAAATATCCCCAAATTTATTTATTTGGAGATGGGTGATCATTCTATATAGCTCAGACTGGCCCCACACTCCTGGTCTCAAGCAATCCTCCTGCCTCAGCCTCCTGAGTAGCTGGCACTATAGACATGAACCACTGTGCCTGGCTAAATTTTGGCTTATTTAAATAAATTTGGGCTCATTTCTAAATTAGGTAACTGTAAAAGCAACTCAAAAATGTAGTGTGCCTCTATGTCTGTTGATAGGGAAATACGTTGATTCTGTATTTTCTCATCTGTCAAAACTCTAGAGTTTCAATTACTTGAAACCCAAATCAAATGGGTTTGATCAAAATAGATTTTCTCAGGTGGCCTTGAACTAACGCTCAGTGACAGAGATTGTATTCAGCATATGGGAAGTACTGGGTTCAATTCCAGCATCAAAAAAAAATTTTTTTTCTTTTTCCTTTCTTTCTTTTCCCCCTCCTCCCTTTCTAATTCTCCTCCCAATTGAATATTATCTTTCTTTTACATAGTATCTATTATTCCTAAAAAAGAGAAAAATGAAAAAATGTAGATAAAGCTACTGTAAATAGGGAAGGGAGGGGAAGGGAAGGGAAGGTGGGGAAGGGGGCGGGAACCAAGATATATCACGTACAGGTACAAATTAACTATGATGAATGTGATCACTATGTATACAATGTTCAATACATGTTCTTGGTAAATAAAATTGAATAAATTTTTCCCTCTGGTATCTGAAAAGTGTTGGAATAAATCTGCCTGCAGGTGGAGACAGAGCTGGGACACCGGATATGAATTGCCGTTTACCCCTCCACACTGAGTCCAGGAACAGGAGAAATGGCTCCCAGTGGGAAAATGTAGGTGCTGCTAGCAGAACGGAGGATGATGTTTGGGCAGGCAAAACACAGAACAACGACACCCCAAGAGATGCTACTAAAGTACCAATGAAGTGGGTAAGTTAGGCTTTATTAGACGAAGACAGAAGTAAGAGGAAAAAGGCAGCCCCCGCCCCACGCAGGACTCGGATGCCAACGATCACTATCACCACTGCGCCCTACAGTATATGAATCAACTGGAGGGCGAACAACTGAACACATATGGGTGTGTGCGTACACACGCACGCACACACACACACACACACACACACACACAATGCTACAGTGCATGACTATCCTGCACAGAAGTTAAAAGCTTGAGCTCTGGAGCCACTGAGCTACTAACCCTGTTAGTATTTTATTTTTTGCATTTATGGAATAATGTCAAGTTGAAGCATCGGTAATAATTATCATGTATAATAGTTGAAGAAAGCATGTGAAAAGTAGAATTAATTTTAATATTTATGTATTTTTATGAGATTATAGGGAAGGAACCAAGGGTAGAATTCACATTTCTCATTTCTGAAAGGGTTAGCAGAGTCTAAATGGCAGTCAGTATATGTTTTTTGGACTATTGTTCACTGGCATAAAATATAAGAGTCCCTGAATAGAAACACAACGGGTCAAACCAAGTCCTGTTCTTCGCTGGCCAGAAAAATGTTCAGTTCGGTGCTTTAATGTCAGTCTTTAAGCTGGATTTTTCTTCCTTCCTTCCTTTGTCTTTCTTTCTTCCTTTCTTTCTTTTCTTTTCTTTTCTTTTCTTTTCTTTTCTTTTCTTTTCTTTCTTTCTCCCTTCCTTCCTCCCTTCCTTCCTTCTTTTCTTTTTTCTCTCTTTCTTTCCCTTTTTGGAATGGGGGTCTTGCTACGTTGCCTAAGCTACCCCAAACTCCTGGACTCAAGTGATCCTCCTGCCTCAGTCTCCTCAGGAGCTGAGACTAAAGGCATGTATGATCATGCCTGCTTTAGATTCCACTTTATAACATAATTTATGCCTGAGCCGTATGTTTGTTTGTTTGATTGATTGATTGTTTGTTTGAGATGGGGTCTTGCCATGTTGCCCAGTCTGGTATAGAACTCATGGGCTCAAGTGATCCTCCTACCTCAGTTTCCCAAGTAGCTGGGATGTGCCACTACAGCCAGTTGGACCACTTATTTAAAAATATAAAAAAGGAGGGTTTCTTTTCAAAACAGATGGGGAGGGGAGAAGTAAGGCCCTCATATAGGCATTGTGTCATACTCTAGGATGCATCTTGTTGGGAATTCCAACAAAAAGAGACCCCAACCATTCTTTTCCTGGACCATTTCTCGGGTTTATTTTTACAGGAAGTAACCTTTAGTGATGAGGTAATACATTCCTCTCAGGTAAACAGCAAGCTTGCTTCCTGTTTTTCACTTTTGAATGTGAAACCAATCTTGAATTCCTACAATGCACTTCCCATCGATCAACATGTATTGTTAACACCCAAAGGGAGGGTAACCTGGATAGAACGTAAGGGACAGAAAGAGGGCTGCTGTTGTCGTTTGCTTCTTCCCCACTTTGCTCTTCGCTGCCTTCTATCTGCCCTGCTACACTATGAACTGTTTCTCTTCTGCAGCGCCCCTCTGCCTTGGAGCCAGCTGACTATGGACTGAAACCTCTACAAACTGTAGGCCAAAATAAACTTTTCTTCCTCTAACTTTTGGTGTTGGATATTTTGTCTCAGCAATGAGAAAAGTAACCCAGACAGAGATCATTAGGTTCAGACAGCTCCAGTGCCTTGTGTTCCTACGCCAGCAAACTGAAGCCAACTCAACGGAAATAACAAAATGAAATTTAACATTTCTCACTCAGAAACCACCAATGAACCTCTAACTAGAGACTTTAGCAGTCAGAAGCCAGCTGACCTCAAGCTGGGCGCTCCGGTCCTTGGGAGGCTAAGGCAGGAGAATTGCAAGTTTGAGGCCAGCTGGAACTACAGTGAGACCCTGTCTCAAGCAAAAACAACAAAAGAAAACAAAACAAACCAACAACTAATCTCTAACTAAAGGTGTTCCACTTATCCAATCAAATATTTCCTTTGTCTTGCTTCTTTAGAAGTTGACGCATCGTACCCATTTAGTGGAACCCAAGTCCCTTGTGATATGGTGTTGATTATCATATTCCTGTCGCGCAAATAAACTTTCCAAAATATGATGTGCCTAAATTTGTATGTTTGTTTGTTTGCTTGTTTGCTTATTTATCTATTTGAGACTGGATCTGCCTTTGTTGCTTGGGCCAGCCTCAAACTTCTGGGCTCCAGAGATTCTTTTAACCCTCTTGAGTAGGATTACAGTTGTGAACTCCCATGACTGGCGCCAAAATTTATTTTTAAAATTATGTTTCAAAGACTATTTCCTTGAAGTCATGTAACTTATTAGAATAAGAAATCCAAAATATAAATAAAGAGAAAAATTAAAGATAGAGCACAACAAATAGAGAGATAGAGTTTTTGCAAAAGATAAGGGAACCAAGAGATAGAGGAAAGGGGAAGGGAAGAGACAGATGGAAAGGGATGAAAAAAGAGTTAAAATGTTACGTGCATGTACCAGTTCTCCACAAGGAATGTAGTCATTATTACTAGCAAAAAACAAAAATTGAAAAACAAACAAAAACTGTTATAATATTCCCTTAAGTATATTTTTAGTGCCCATAGAATCTGTAGTGATATCATCTTTCTCATGCTTGATATTGCTAATCTGTTATTTCTCTCTTCTTTGGTGGCTTGTTCTTCTTGTGTTGGGTGAGGACTCTGGTCATAGATGGAAGGGTCAGAATTAATACCACAAGCAATGTAAACAGTTTCATTAAAATGTCAGAAGCAAGAAAGTCCTTTGAATTTTCTAGAAATTGATTACAACATTTGGCTTCCTTTAAGAAATTAATGTAAAACTTTGACAATAAGACTTGTCGCTTGCATAAGAAAAGCCCAAATATCAAAAGAGCAATGGGCAAATGCTGAGAACACGTATACACAGAAAAAAGGAAAGGTTATCCACTGCATGGATGATTCCAACCTTCATTCACAAAAAGGAACACATGAAGTAAGACACCCAGATTCCTTTTCCATTTCTCCAAGGGCAAATCTCTCTTTTAAATTCAACAAGAGCACGCACTAGGCAGAATGTGGGGGAAGGGCCCTTGCACAGCCTAGGGTTGAGAATTGAGTAAGAAGAAACTCTGGGAAGAGTCAGGAGGAGGGACTGCAGGGACTCCAGTCCTGTGGGGGCGGGAACCCTGGAGGGTAGGATGGGGAGACAGAAGAAGCCTGCAGGGACCCAAAGGTGGGTGCAGAGATCAAAAGAGGGGCTGAGGGACTGAATCTGATGTGTGGTACACCACGATGGGGGGAAGGTGTCCAGGAGAAACAGAGGGACCTGAGGAAGGGTGTCTAGGAAACCAACCCTGGAGTGTGGGACTCTCACTGGGGTACAGAGACCTGAGGAGAAAGGAAGGGACCCAAGGTCCTGGGGAGTGGACCAAGGAGGGACCAGAAGAGAACAGGAGAGACTGGGCTACATAGTGAGTCCAAGGCCAACCTGAACTACATGAGACCCTGTTTCAAAAAACAAAACAGAAAGCGCCAAGAATGATGGAATAAGTATGTTTGAAGCAAGGAGAGTATTATGAGGGGAATTCATGGTATAGAGTCTTTTGCTGTAATAATTTTTAAAATTGAACATTAGCAGTATTTTTCTATTACCCCTTCTATAGAGCACATTTTATTTGTCTGTTTACTCGTTGACAGATACTGGCATTGCTTACACTTTTTGGATCTTGTGAATAACGCTGCTGTGAACATGGGTGTACAAATATCTGTTTGAGTTTCTGCTTTCTCTTCTGTTAGATATTACCTGGGGCGGAATGGTTGGATTATATGGCAGTTCAAATGGGAAACTGTTACACACTATTTTCACAGAAATTGCACATTTTTCATATTTCTTTTGCTTGATGTTCATCGACTTGGACCTGTGGGTTTATAATGTTGTTAAAATTTTGGCCATCCAATTTTATTTATTGATTGATTTTTTTATCTCTGTCTCCGTCAGCACCTTCAGGGTCTCTAAATGACAGATACATCAAAACACTTCTAATTGTCCCGAGGCATTCTGATGTTCTTTTTATTGTATAAAATTTTTCTTCTATCCACACTGAATAGTTTTTATGGCCCTTTCTTCAAGTTTGCAAATATTATGTTTTACATTTTGCAATGTAAAAGTCTGCCATTAATCCCATCTAATACATCTTTTATTCCATATGTTTGAGTTTTTGTCTCTACAAGTTCGCTATAGTTCCTTTTGTTTATATCGTCCACGTCTCTAGCGTGTCTGGTCTTTCAACACAGAATGCAGTTGTAATATCCTATATAGTGGGAGAGCTCATACCCAGGGCCTCACATATGGCAGCCAAGTTCTTTAAATGATCTCTAGCCCTAGCTCCTATAGTATTAAGTTATCTAGTCACCAATTGTATGATTTTTGTTAATTATAGGTCATTTTCAACTGTTCTGTTCAATACGATTCGTATTTTCTTTTCATTCGCATAATGGGTAATGTTTTGATTGGCTGCCGGATGTTGCAAATGATAACTTCTGTGCTGAATATTTTTGTGTTTCTGTGATTATTTTTGGCTAGGAACTGAGGTACGGTTAAATTACTGAGAAACAATTTTGTACATCTGGGTCATGATGTTTAAGTGTGTTTGGTGGAAGCAGAGCAGTTTATCAGTCTAGGATTAACCCTTCCCCCCTTTTCTGGGGGCAAAAGCTTTCTGAATTTTCTGCCTGATGTGCCGTGAATTATGTTTCTCACTTTGGCTGTCAGCAGCAGGCACTATCTGTACCCCGCTATGAACTGTAATCTTTGTTCCTTCTCATTCTTTTTGGTGATTGTTTCTGTAGACTTGGGCTGTTTTTTCGCTTGCACACACTGAGCAGTATTTGACTGAATATGCGACAGGACTCCAGTTTTCTGGCTTCTCTGTCAATGCTCTCCTCTTTGGTGGGATGCTGTCTTGGGAATATGGTCCTTGTCCTGTCAGGGTCCCCAGGCCCATCTTCCCAACTCAGGAAGACTGCTGGGCACTGCATGGGTACACACTCCTTCCACATCACAGTCTGCAGCTTTTCTCTAGGCAGGAAGCCGGAACAATCATAGAGCTTATCTCGATTGTTTCTTGTCTCTGAGGGATCACTATTCCTGGTTGATTAATCCTCAGTGTCTTGCAAACGGTTGTTTTATATATTGTCTTTTTTTTTGGTGCTGGGGATTGAACGCAGGAATATTTCTGTGCTTGTAAGGCAAGCACTCTAACCACTGAGCTAAACCCCCAGCTTTGTATTCTGTCTTTTCAACTGGTTAGAAAGGTCCTTTTTAGCCCATCTTGTCTCTAAGGAGAAGTACATCCTAACAAATTTTTGCCCCTCGACACGAAAATACAAGAAATTCCCCAAGAGGATCACCTCCCACTAGATAACATCTCTATTTTCTTTGATAGTCAACACTAACTCCTTCAATAGAACCATAACTAACTATCTTATTTCTCTTTAATAAACTAGATAGCGTGAGAACTAGGAGTCGGATTCAGTTTCGAATCATTGGGATTATTTTTGTCTGGGTTTTAAGGGTTCCTTCACTAGTATCTAAACCCCTCATGTAAATAGCACACAGAGTTATAAGAACGAGAAGTACAACTCTTGAATTTGAATTAATTATATGTATTTTTTAGAGGTAGCTCTTGGTTTTTAAACTCACGTATCCTCTTAGTTGAGACCATGTGAAATGTCATATGCTAATCATTTCTTAGTATAATAATACTGTAATATTAATAGGTGTTATGGTTTGTGTCTAGATGTCCCCCCAAAGCCTCATGTGGTAAGAGATAGCTGGATCTAGAGTGTGTGATTACCAAATTAATCCACTGATCAGTTTGGCATGGTTCTGCTGGGATCAAGGATGTGACACTAAGATTAAGGGTATTAGGATTAAGGGTGGGAGTACTGCCCACCCTAAAGACAAAGTAGCCTGGATAAAATATAAAATACAGGAAGAAGCTGGTTAGCTGCTTGCTTGCATTGCTTGCTTGCATTCCTTGCCTACCTTGCTGACTTCTCCCTGTCTGCCATGCTACCCTGCCTCGGACCCAGCTGACTGTGGACTGAAACCTTTACAAACTGTGAGCCAAATAAACCTTTCTTCCCCTAACTTCGGGTGTCGGGTATTTTGTCCCAGCAACGAGAGAAAAGTAACTAAGACAATAGGCCTAGTGGAAAGTAATTTGAGGGCATCACCCTCAGCCACTTGTACATCAGAGTTCTTTGATAAGTATTCATGTAGAACACAGATATCTTTATAATCTGAGGGTCCTTTCAAATATCTCTTCTCCAAAACTCATTATTACCAATCATTTGAATTTCTTTCTTACATTCAAACCATTAATCACTCTCCATACACCAATTTAGAGTCTTCTCTGAGATTGTCTGAGTGAAGGGTTGTTTTTAAAATTCTGCCAGCTGCATAGGCATGGACTTTCAGAACAGAACTTCAACTGCACAAATGATAACACCAACACTCAACAAATGGGACTATACCAAATTAAAAGTTTTGTGCACACCAAAGGAAACAACCAACAGAGTGAAGAGACAACCTACAGCAAGGGAAAAAAATTTCACCAGCTGTTCTTAGACTATACAAAGAACTCAAAAAAATCAGACCCCCCCCATGAAAGATGCAAAAAAAAAAAAAATGGGCAATTGAAGTAAATGGACACTTCTCAACAGAAGTACAAATAGCTTAATAAGTATATGAAAAATGTTCAGCATTTTTGGCCATTAGAGAAATACAAATGAAAACAACACTGAGATTCTGCATTACTCCAGAATGAATGACTATCATCAAGAAATCAAAAAGCAACAAGTTCAGGTAAAATTGTAGGGGGAAAGAACACATCTACATTGTGGGTGGGAATGTAAACTAGTATAACTACTATGGAAATCAGTATGGAGATCCTCAAAAAGCTAAAAATAGAAATTTCACTTGACCCAGCCATACCTCTTCTGAGAATCTTCCAAAAGAATTAAAGACATCATATTACAGTGATACATGCATACAGTGATACATGTACTATTTATGGCAGTACAACTCACAATAGCTAAATCTTGGAAGCAACCTATATGTCCTTCAACAGATGAATAGATAGAAAATGTGGCATATATCAAAAACCCAAGTACTACTCAGCCATAAAGAAAGATGAATTTAAGTCATTTGTAGGAAAATGGATGCATCTTAAAACCATAATGCTAGGTGAAATAAATCAGACACAGAAGGTTGAACATCACATGGTCTCTTTTATATGAGAAACCCAAAATACAAATAACTTAAAGAGCAAAATAAAAGATGGATGATAAGAAACAGGGAGATAGACTATTCAAAGCTGGGAATGGATCTGCCATGGGTGAAGATGAGAGGGAAGAGAGAGGAAGGCAAGAGAAAGTAAAAAAGATCAGGATGCCATACGTATACGAACAAATTCCCCATGATGAACATATTTATTATGTATTTCAAACACACTAATAAAAATGGGGGACTCTGCCACCCGAGAGCATTTCCTGTCTATGTGTTGCATCAGGCAAAATGAAACTTAGGGTTCTATAAAGCTATTGTAATCAGTTTCATTCAATTCAAGTCAGCCAGTATTTATTTGTTGTTCATGCTTGGGATTAAACACAGAGGATCACATATGCGAAGTGTGAATTCTATCACTGAGGTTTGTCCCTACCCCCTTATATGTGGTTTAAAAAAACAATGTTTGCTGAATTTCCACACTATCCATGGACCTCAAGCCTGGAGCATGCATACTTCGTAGGCCCATATTGCATTATTTTTTTTCTTAGGTAGAATTTTTACTATAGTGCATTACATAATTGTAAGCTACTCTCATAAAGAACTTAGTTTCAACAAGAAGACCAGCAAATATTTAATTTGACAGATACCACTTCAGCTTGCTGATGGACAACTGGTGAGTATTCCAAATTTGAACTCCGTGCGGTGAAATAGTACTAGTTTATAATCTGCTGCTTCAGTTGTATGATCAGTTATGGTTTCTTTGTTTTGTTTTGGCTTTGGGTGCTGGGGATTGAACTCAGGCCCTTGTGCTTGCTAGGCAAGCGCTCTACCACTTGAACAAAATCCTCTGCCTCAATTATGATTTTATGGTTATATGCTCATTACCCATCGAGTGATAGAAGCCAAGAGCCATTTCATAAATGAATAAAACAGAAAAGGGCATATTTTTGCTTAAAAGTATTGCGTCTTACCTGAGATTTTCTTATCCAAGATTGGTGTACATTTCATTGAGTCTTCTGACCTATTACACATCTTTGAGCATCATTAGATTCACTAGATCAAGAAGGCCAAGAAGAAAAATGTAATTCCCAATTATCTGGGTAAATTCTGTTGCTCTGGCTACTGCTTAGAGACGGAAGCCTCAGCCTGAGGTGTAGCTCAGTGGTACAGCATTTGCCCAGCATGCGTAAGGTCCTGGATTTGACCCCTAGCCCTGAAAAAAAAAATAAATAAAGGAAGTCTTTCAGATACAGTGGTGAATGATTTACAGCTACATACTCAAATATACCATCTATTGCTTCCAAAAATTGAAGGGACACAGCATTAGAGCTTGCTGTAGATAAAAAAAAAAATGAAAGGGCTATAAGTAACATGTACTAGGTCACTGAACTCACAGAAATTTTCCTGAGGTGCTATTTCCAGTATTTTCATAGCACTTATCTTCTTCTGGCAAACATGATTCTACAATGGTATATAGAATACTTATTTATTCTTGCTTTTCAAGTCTTTTGTATATTATCAGCAATGAAGTAAAAATGCTAATGTAATTCTTGTATGAAAGTTGGTTTGCTCACATAAGAAAGGGAGAATCGCTTCAATAAAAAAATAAATTATCTCATTATGCATGGATGGGAGACCAATTTGAATAAAGAGGGAAGTTTAGGAGGACGAGACATTGAGGTCCTGGGAGTCCACTGCACCTCCCAATAAATCTGTATTTTTTAAATTATTCTTCTTTTCCAGGCCATAACTTACACATGAGTTACCAGGAGGACACATAAATTCAATTGGTATAATTAAGGACCATTTGAATCTCTCTCTATGTATATATATTTTTTGAGGTTGCTGGGGATTGAACTCAGGGCCTTGTACTTGCTAGGCATGCTCTCTACCACTTGAACTAAATCTCCAACCCCTGGTTCTATATTTTAACTACCTGATGTGTTAACCAACTTTTCATTACTGTGACAAAAACACTGAGATAATAAACTTAAGAGAAAATGTTTATTTTGGTTCACGGTGCCAGAGGTTTTAGTCCATGGTTGGTTGGCTTTCTCGCTCTGGGTATGGTGGCTTAGTACTCCACATGGTGGAGCAGGTCAGTTCACCCCCTGATCACCAGGAAGCAAAAGACAGAACAGGAAGAGGCCAGATCCCAACATCCCCGTCAAGGGCACAGCCCCAGTGACCTCACTTCCTTCTAAGAGACCCCACCTCTTAAAGGTTCCATCACCTCTCAATGGGGCCAACCAAGGTCTGGGGACCAAGCCTTTATTTAATACCTAGGCCTTTTGGGAACACTTCATATCCAAAATATAGCACCTAGGGAATTAGAAATAAATGTTATTTGGACAATGATAGAAAACTGCTACTTTTTTGTCTGTCTTGAGAGAGAATTTGCCAGCTATGGTGGCAAATGCTTGTAATCCCAGCACTTGAGAGGATGGGGCAGGAGGATGCTTGTAGGTTCGAAGTCAGCCTGGGCTACACGGTGAGTTCAAGGTCAGCCTGAACTACATAGCAAGACTGTGTCTCAAAAATTTTTTTGAGAGAGAATTTAAGGATTTAAGTTTGCTATTCTTTTTGTTTAAGCTGTCCAATTCTGTTACATTTAAATGAACCCCAACCTTTCACTTCTTACCTTTCCTGCTTGTTCTACAAGAAGTTCAGCATGGTCCCCCAAAGCACAGTCATTAGGGAGCATATTATTTAGGAGACGAGAAGGTATAGTTTGTTTTGTTTTGTTTTGTTTTTTTGAGGCAGGGTCTTGCTCTGTAGTTAGGCTGGCCTGGAACTCACTATGTAGCCCAGGCTGCCCTCAAACTCACAGCAATCCTCCTGCCTCAGCTTCCAGAGTGCTGGGATTATGGGCGCGTGCCACAGTGCCCATCAAGAAGGTATAATTTAATTGATTGTTTTGCCACTTTATAGACTGTGAACCATCAGAGTCTCATGCTTAGTGTTTACTGCCTTCAGCCTCCAACAATCAGATAATAAGTCTCAGATTCCCCAAAATTCTCCTGAGGACTACTGCCAACTGCTCAGGCCATAGTCACATGTTGTGTCAGTTAGATGTCTCAATTTTAAAAAAGGAAAACAACTCTAGCTAATTTAAATACATTTTTAAAAACTGGGAGGCTATCAGTAACCCACAAAGTGACATGGGGCTTGCTCTGAGTTCAAGCTGTCCTGGAATTCCCTGGTTCAAACAATACTCCTGCCTCAGCCTCCTGAGAAGCAGCAGCTACCACTGAGCCACATTCCCAGCTCTTTCCATTTTTATTTTGTGTATGCTACTTATATACTACGTGAAAAAGCATATATATACAAAATAAATTTATTATAAAGGATATATTTTAAGGCATGGTATCTTTGGACACTACTAGTTCTCAAAGTTATAAGGATAAAATTTTAAAGTTTCTTTCCAATGTCTAAGAGTTTCAGTACTTGAAAGTGACGTCATCACAATAAACAAATCCATAAACAACTGTGTAATGAAACACGCACGCTACTGTATGGTGTTAGCCAACATTCAAGCGGGACATGCCGAACTTGGTAGCGGTGCCCTTCAGAATGTTCCTGTTATTGAACATGGAGAAAGTGTGCAAGAGGAGAGGACAGAATTATGAGTATTTGCCCAATTTTCAACAGTTAGCTGGAAAAAAGAAAACCTGGAAGAACCTAGAAGTGGGGCACAGAATTTAATGAACTTACAGGTTATATTGTTGCATAATAATGAGCAGATTTTTATCACTTTAGAAATTCTAATATTCTGAATGTACGAGTCATGTATGACTCAGACTTGTTAGTGGGTCACACAATTGCACGGTGGTGATTGCTACCACCCAGGGACCAGATATGTGAAGTGGCTTGGTTCTTTCATCTCCAGTCCCTTGAAGACTGTCTCTGCATTTTATGAAAGGAAATTCTTCAAGCAGAAGTTGAAAGAATTTCAGATGAAATATTCAAGGTCCTAGAAGAATATGCATTTTCCACAGACATCAGTCTTTAATGGAATGTAGCATAGGCATTTGAAGACCAATACCTAGTTTACATTTCAAGTTGGACACATGCTGACCTTGACCACTCCAGGTAAGCTTTCCCTTACTCACAACTTCCATGCAATCTGTTTCCTGTGTCTACAGCAGAGATATGAGGAGAGGTTTACATTTTGATACAGAAATTTGTGTACACACTGGAATTCAGACACACATAAATGTGTGAGGGAATACCACATAGACGGGTATATGATAGAAAGGTAGAGACATGTAGATATGCAAGAGATGGTATATGGACAGAAACCAAAATATTTATGGATGTATCTTTGGTTTTAGGATCACAGATTATTTGTAGTACTTTGATTCCTCTTGCTTTTATTTTTAAAAATTCTACCATGAGTATTTATTTCTGGTATAGAAATTTCTTCTAGGTTGAAAGCAGAAGTTTGAATATCAATTTCCCCATAATATAAGGATTTTCAAGTCGTGCTTTGTTAGATAAAGAAATTCATGGATACATCAAATACTTCTAGAATAAATTCATTATTTTAAATTTAAATACAGCACATTTTAAAAAGCTATGAATTATATTTTTGAGAGATTTTGTAAAAGTATACACAACACTGTCTCACTCCAGTAGTTGTTAGAATTTTATTCTTGATAGTAATAATAGTGAAACATAATCTATTATATCATGGCATTAAAATGTTGCATATGTAAAAGTTGATAATCAGATTGCCAATTTTAACTAATCTTCATTCATTCACTTAACAAATATTCACTGAGCACCACGGCAATGCAATCGGCCTTGCGGACACTAAAGGTACAAAGGTACACAGGATGAATCTCTGCTACATGGAGCTCTGGAGGATGGCTGGTCAATGACTGAAGCAGAGTAACACTGCATTCTTCAACCTGTCCTGGGGAAGGTTCTTGGTGCTATAGGTTGGGGTAAGGACAGACCTAGACCTCAACTAACTATGCTGAATTATATCCTTCAGGACCTCAGTCTTCAGCAATTGAGAGGCTCATTCAATTACTGATCAAGATTTGTAATAGAGACAGCTTATGACATTTCTATACTTGGGCATTCATCGTTATTCAATACTAAATTATCAGAATAAAGCCAAGACTAAAGAATAAGTTCAGGAAGATGTATTAGCCACTTTTCTGTTGCTGGGACAAAAATACCTGACACATTCAACTCAAAAGAGGAGAAATTTGATTTGGGTCTCAGTTTCAGAAGTTTCAGTCCATGGTTGGCTGGCTTTACGGCAGGAAATGTATAGTGGAAGGGCTAGGCAAAGAAATTCTTCTTATCCCACACCAGCCAGCAAACAGAGAGAAGAACAAGGGAGGAGCCAGGGATGAGAACACACTCTTCCAGGCCGTGTCCCCAGTGACCTAACTCTTCAACCAGACCCTGCATCCTAGCAACACATTCCGCTGTAAACTCATCCATAGATGAATCCGATGGTGAGTATGGTGCCCCATGTTCTAGTCACCTTCCAAAGCCTCACTTCTGAGCACATGAAACTTCAAGGTGACATTTTAGATTTAAACCATAATAGACGGTAATTACTATTTGTTGTACAGAATACAATTTTATTAACAGTGAAGAATTTTATTAGGCATGTATAGCAGTATTAATTGGAAAATGATTTTAAATTCCCTGGAATTCAAGTTGGATTTCTGTAATTGGCACATATATCTCAGATGCTTACTAAGTATCAAGCAGTGTGCTACCTTGGGGACACAGCAACACTATCTTTAGACTTCTGTCCATTCTGGCTACAGATGCTCACATTCTAATCGTTATCAGCTGACATTAAGGTGGAGCCATTTAATGGTGGCAAATGGACTTGGTTCTTACATAGATTGGAATTGTTAACATTAATCACTCATTTGAAGGCTCTTACCCCCTTGACAACTTCTTATCCATACTGATTTCCTGGGCTACTTTTTCTCTGGGTTTGGAAATACATCTTTCAATAGTCAGACCTCTCTCAGTTTGGATCCAGAGCCCTACTAATGAGGGATAATATTAAAAATATTTCCTAGTCACTGAGATCCCAGGATGAGGCCATCAGGCACAGGAACTGACTGATCAGTCCTGGAACACTGACCCATTGGACTGGACCAGGGGGCCAACCCCAGCCGTTAGTCCTCTTAGTGATTTATCACCACTAGTTTCTGAGGCTTTCACCCCAATTGGTCGATTCTACCCACTGATCTATGCAGTTGTTAAATCCTCAGTCACTTCTTAGGCCTTCGCTTCCTTCTTGGTGCTCCGGGACGTTGCTGAGCCCCAGAATTCCTCCTCCAAGCTTCTTATGCTCGGCATTATGTTTCCACCCACTTTTCATGACCTGCTGTGCTAGGCTTGGGTTCTAGAATCTTTCTGCCAGTCTTGTACTCTGATATCTGATTTTTCCATCATAAACCCTTGTCAGCTTGAAAATCACCTGCAACAAATCATTCTGGTTTATCTAGAATCAGAGAAAAATGACTGTCTTAGGCAAGATCAGAATCGGAAATGGAGGAATCATGATTCTAATCTAGGCAAGTATGAATTCAGTGTTCTTGCTTTTAAGGATTTGAACCTACTGGCTTCTCAGTGCTGGCCTGCTATCTCTGCCACAGTTCCTCTCCTTTATCTTCCACTAAAATGTGCTAATTATCTTCAAATACATTAGCTTTTCCCAAACCAAGTCACAGAAAGGTTCAAATTGCTGACAATTGTTTAATCTAGAAAGGTGATTATTTTCTAGATGACAGGCTCTATTGCTCCTAATTCTAGCACAGTTACTTACTAGCTTTATGAACCATGTAAGTTTAACATCCAAGTCTCCATTTTCTCATCTGTAAAATAAAGATACAGATCTATTCAATTTATTTACTTCATTTAACACAATACTACATGTTCTTACTCCTTTGTGGGAGATAAAAAGGCTTATCATATAAAAATAGAAGCTTCTAGAAGGTAGTGGGAGGGGTCATAGTGAGAAGGTGAACAATAGATACGATTGGGGATTACTTCTAATGTTCTATAGCTTGACAGGATAACTATAGTCTACAACAGTTAAATATATATTTCAAAATAACTATAGGAGAGAAGTCTGGAGGTTCTCAACCTATTGAAATCATAATATTTGAGGAAAAATGCTAATTGCCCTGATTTGACCGTTATACATTATATACATATATCGAATTGTAATTCTGCACCCTACAAATAAGTACAAATACATGTCAATTTTTAAAATGTCTCACATGTAGAAGGTGCTCAAAGAATAGTAGTAACTTTATTAGGTTATTCTGAAATATTTTTATTTAAACAAAGCTTCTCAGAAACATGATGCATTAACATAAAAATGAACCTCTGATGGGGCAGCAGACCTGGGTGTTTGAACTACATTTCGTGTTCTAGTCATACAGCTCCTCTACATGGACCTGGTGACCTTGCCATTTAAAACCTTGTTCACAAACAAAAACCTGCACACAGTTTGGCAAAAAAAAAAGCAAAAAGAATGTACTAAAAAGCAAAAGAAAATTGACTCAAACATGTTTGGGCAGATTGCCTGATCATTATTTTTCTTTCCTCCTTCCCCTCCTCCCCCACAACACCTCGGCATATCACTCTCCTTCTAGGTAGTAACATAAAGGCCAGTAGAACCTGAGCCTTCCTTTGGCCTCTGCCTGTTCCATCACTGCCCAATTCCAGGCTTGGCACTGTTGCCCCGTCCCTGAGCTAGTGAGAAATGAAACCCAGCGTCCACTGGGACCTCATCCCTGAAAGTGGGTGTCTGGCTTTGGTTTCGATGCTCTAGGACTGGTATTCATCACCCATATTGCTGGCAAATTCTCTCTCTAGAAACTTGTGATGGGTGTCCAGATGGTTGGGTTCTCCCCGGGTTACTATTTTATCTTTTCACCTTCACAGACACCCAGTTCCCTGCTTATTAGATGGCGATCTTGGTGCCAAACTGTCCTCTGCTCTTTTCTGGTGAACTGGACCCTGCTCCCTCCTCTTTGGTCTATGCCTCCTGTGAAATGAATTTTCTTGCAATCTAAAGGAACCCATCCATCATATATGGCCAGTGTCAGGGATTGTTCCCTCAGACCTTAAAATTCCAACCACCTTTGAAAATGATGCTTTCACTGGCCTGCCCTGTGTTCTGTGTCCCCGGGGCTTTTACATTAGGATTACTGCTCCTTATTTGGGAGCACATCAATCATCAGGTTGATTGTCTCATTTCCAACCCTATTATAAGCTTACACTATGCTCCTTAACCAGGAGGTGCCTACAGAGTCACCCTTGTGTTCCCATTCTCCTTTGCGACAAGAGCTATTTTCTCCCCATTTATGTTCTTGTTCCCGTGGCTTCACCTTTAAAAAAATTTTTTTTGTCCAGTATGTATGATGTATAAAGCTCCATCCTGCCACTCACGAGATAACCTGAGCACCCCCTCCTCTTCTGAGACAGTGGTCTTGCTATGCTGCCCATCTAGGCCTTGAACTCCCGGACTTAAGCAATCCTCTGTAGTAGCTGGATTACCAGTGCACATTGCCACAGCTGGCACTCTTGATGCCCAACACTGCAAAGCCACTTTGGCATGTCACAAGAATTATGATGGAGACAAGAGAAAATGGAAACAATAATAACACTGGGTTGAATACAGACGTTAGGCATCTGGGTAGGTTTTTTAACGAAGCCCACCCTACGCACCAATTTGAGAGTCTTCAGACTTTGAAACTGTGCAAACAAAAACTTACCACGTGAATCCCTGAAACCTTTAGACCATCAGAAAATTCTGAAATCAAAAATTGTCCACTTTGACTATGTCACATGTAACACAAGGAAAGTGAGTTTGTTTTCACCAGTTGCTTCCTGTTGTGACTTGAACACAGAGCCACGAAATGTCAGAGGTTTTGATATACTATCATCAGGTTCTAAATTTGCTCTGAGTTTTCCCAGAGCAAATAGTATCCTTGTTCATCAGTTTTATAAAAGTCTCATGGGTATCGATAACTTGTATTCTTCACACATGAAATTGCTATTAAAGAACCAAGGTGAACCACATCTGATATTGTAGAGACAGTAACCCCAAACTGACAAAAGGAGGATGCTGGCAGAACCAACAAGACTGACCTCAGTAATTATTCTCATTCTGAATTCCAGGGCATCTGGGGAATCATCATCATCCTAAAGACTTCCTTTTGTTTTCCATTTCCTGAATTTTCACTTTACTTCCAAGTCTATATTCTTGACAATTCATAAGTCATTTTGAATTTCATTTAGAAGATGAGTTTTCATAATCTTTTTACTGTCTTAGTAAATATTTTTATTTTGGGAATAATTTTATCTTTTTTTTTCTTTTGCACTAGAGATTGAACTCAGGGCCACTGCTGAGCTATATCTTCAGGTCCAGAAAATCTGTTTTTTAAAATCCAATTTTTCTGGTGTGTGTTATAATAACTTTCTTAATATAGAAATAAGTCTAGATAATTTTCTTCCTCCAAGTGACACACACTTTCTAGGTAGGGCCGGGGGTGTAGCTCACTGGTAAAGCATTTGCCTGGCATGGATGAGGCCCTGGGTTTGATCCTCGGCACTGAAAATAATGTTTCTATATAAAATCATCTGTAGGTGTTTTCCAAGTCTGAACACAAAATGATTAACTTTAGTCAGAGACATATAAATAGATTGGACTGCATTTAATATGAAAAATCTTTTATGTTCTTACTATGCCTGTGGTGTTTTAGAAGGTGGATTGGAATAGAAACATAAGTCTTTATTTACTCACTCAGCACATTCATTGAGTCTCTACATACCAGGCACACTATTGTGTGTTCCTAAACACAAAGAATGCCTACTTCTTAGAGCATGTAGTCAAGTGAATTTTAGCAATTCTAGGGCTAATTGGGTGTGTATCTTAGTAGCTCAGTGATAGAGCACTTGCCTAGCAAATACAAGGCTTTAGGTTCAATCCTCAGGACCTCAAAACAAAACAAAACGAAAACCCCACAAAATTACAAAAACACTGAAATTATCATTTACTATGTATACACATTATGGTCAGAACGTTTTGTGATTATGTAATCCCCCAAGTCATTACTATCACTATCTTATATGGCCCCTGCAATGAGAGGTCGGTAGCACACATGAGTTACATAGCAAGTGATGAAAAGAAAACAGATTTTGGGTCCAGATGATGTAACTCTAGTGCTGTTTGGTAAAGAAGACAAGACCATTCTTCCCTTCTCCTAACTAAACAATAAACAAAATAAAGTGTGTGAAGGTCAGTTTTGAAGGTGTGCCCTGAAGTACCAAGAGATTCCTCTGAGACTGAAAACCAACTTGATGAATAGAGGAACCTAATGTGGTTCATTTAGAGAGACGTCCCTCACAGAGCAGAAGAAACCCTGCCTTTCGCTGGGATAATCTAACAGACATGAAAAAGGCTCCAGGAGGAGATTTCATTTATGTGCCTTGAGTGGAGACACCACCGCACACTACATTCCAGCTACCAGATTCCTCAGAAGATAGTACTGCATCTGCCTCAAGGGCAGGTGGTTTTTCCATTAGTTCTTCTAATGTGAGCAGAAGTTTTTCTTTAAATCAAAATCTTCTTAGCACTTGATTTTTGTAGTAGTCCATGAACTTCAGAGCATAAACCACTCGACACTAAAAGGAAACTACATATTCTACTCGGTTCAATTAACAGATTGTAAGTAAAATAAATTCAGGGCTTTCTATTAGTACTTAAGTAATTCATCAAAATAAGGAAAGCAAAGCAAGAGGCAGACCTGAATAAACAAGTTGCGATTAGGATAGAATTTATATTGATTATTCCAGATTAACAGCTACATTGAGGAATTTCTGTCCAATATTTTTATTGTATTGCCTGGTGGCCTACTGTCTACATAAGTGACTTCTAATCCTTTGTGAGAGAATTAATGAGCCCCAGGAGAGAATTAACAGCTGCAGGCATCCATGGTCCACAGTAGTTCTAGTAATGCACCATCCTAGGTGACAACAATCAAGTCATTTCTGCATTTGGTGATTTAAGTAACTTTGGTTTGAAAGACAGTCATTATTTGCTTTTGAGATATCCTATAAATACTAATCATCCTAAAACAGCTGGTATTTCTGTTATGCAATATAATAACACTTGTACAAGGTGTGTTGTTAACACCCGAATAGTCCTCTCGGTTTTAAATCTAAGCATTAGAAATTGTGAAAGGCCAACATTAAATCCACTTTTTTTTAGTAACTCTAGAAAAAAAATCAGATAATAGCAATTTCTGAAATTGTCATGCAATCCTTTTTTTCCCCCTATATCAACGTGATTTGATTCTATTCTTCTTTCAGATGATTAGGTTTCTCAAGAACATAATCAGAGAAAGGGTAAAATTCACCAAGCATGCTTATTTCTTAGAAAAACATACTTGTTTTAGGCCATTTTACTTAAAAATTAATTGTTCAATGAAAACAACACCTTTAAGGTACAGCCACTTCAAGACTTATATGTTCATATGGTTACTGTTTTGTAAATAAAGTCCTGTCATTAAGCTTTAGTTCTATAGAATCTAATATTCTGAAATACTTACCTTCTAATGGTGATGCGCAGCTCTTTAATATTCATAAATCTCATACTTGGAATTGACCGGGAGGAAACTGAGCTGAGCTCAGACACTGTCTGGGTTCAGCCGTCCTGGCAGTGGATAAAGCCCTCTGAAGTCTCTGCTTATGTATGGATTGGGGAGCGAAATTGGCTTCCTGCCTTCCATTAATGGGCAAATAGCATTACAGTCTGGGCTGCTCTGAGCTTAGCCAAGATGGTTTCAGAGAGCCGCTATTCAGAGAGCAGACAGAAATCTGATCAAAACTGTCAGCGTTATTCCTCTCTGCTCAGTGTTAGAAAGGGAAACGTGTTTATTTCAAATTACTCTGCTCAAGAAATTTTATATCGACATGGTTCACCAGGAGTATAAGTGAACCTACAATTAGAAGGAAGAAAATCTCAAAGCATTATTAAAAATGCTAAATATAGTTCATTTCTCCTTCATAAGGTTTATAAATCTGAGTATTTAAAAAGAGCTAGCCTGGCATCTGATGATTAATAGAAAAACATCTTTCATGTTCTTAAGGTACGAGAACGGACTGATGACCATGGAAAAAACCAAACTGGCTGAGGTACACACTTTTTCTGGAGCTTAGCTGCCCCATCTGTAAAATGGGTAGATTTTTGGGTTAAAAAGCATTTTGTTGCTGTTTTTGCAGTTCTGGGGATTGAACCAAGGGTGTCACACATGCTAGGCAAGTGATTTCCCTCTTAGTAACATCTCTAGTCCCAGTTTCAATTCTTAATCGTAGAATCTCTTCATCTCCTACCATTTGGGCAACCACGCACTGGATTTGTGACTTGGATATGCCAAGTGAAACACCAGCTAACTCTCACATCTTGGTCTTTTTGCCCCCACATTTGATTATGTCCCAGACTTCCCATCAAAAGACATGTTCTCACTGTTCACATAGGACTCTGAAAAAGCACATTCTTCCAGTTTTCCCCTTTTCCACTGGGAAAGGGTGGAGTCAAAATGATGCCTGCGTGCTCTTGAGGAGGCTTTACAGGTTTTCTATTTTGAAGCCCAAGCTTGCTCAACACCCTGCAGATTATCCCCATCTGCCAGGAAGGAAAGGGACTTCTGTGCCCCCTTGACCTGGTTTCCCAAATCCCCTCCAGAGCTGGGAATCAGGAGTCTACCTGGCTGCCACTTTGATATATTCACTTTGTTCACTGGGAGCAGGCAAAGGAAGGGATTTGGCCAGGGCCCAACACAGGGTTCCGGAGATTACTGGGGCTGAGCAGGAGTACCATGGTGTGCGAGGGGTGGCATTTGTCTGTGGGAAATCAGACCTCTGGACAGGCATGTTGGAGGTCTGTCACCACCCCCCAGGGCTTGGGCTTGTTGGGTGGCCACTGGGCAAGTCAACCAGCACACTCATTGGCCCTGCAGGCCCTTGGGCATGATGACACGCTGGGGTTGGTTGCAGGTTAAAAGTAGGAGGTTTCAGCGTGGGTTTTCCTACTTCTGATCCTGCACCCCTTTGCGGTCATGTGGTCATACGGTAACACATAAGGAGGCCTGGGAGGTGCCACTTGGCATTTTGTCAAAGTACTTGTGAGGATTGAGGCACCAGCCTGGACCATCTTAGTAGCCAGGGAGGGGCCATGTTCATCTCCATTCGCTTGTGGAGTATCATCCTCTGGGGGCCTTGTCTGGATTTCTTAGCAACCCTGTGAAAGTATCGGATGGGTTCCTAAGCTTCAGGATCTTGGCAATTGGTTACCAGTCCACTCCAGCTCCAATGTGGCCGCAACCCTCCTGCCACCCTGCTGCTAAGGTGGAGGATGGTCCAAGGAGGTTGAGGTTTCTCAGCTTTGGGGTCACAGGCAAGCGGTATGGGCAGAGCTAGGTGTGGCCAGAAAGATTTCTCCTACCAACAAGCACAATGCGATTTTATGCCTGAAACGGGTGGTATGAGCCCCCAGGATGGTGCAGATGTGGTGTCTACATTTTCACGGCTGTGATCAGATAGGTCAGGGCCCTGGGTGGGTGCACAAGCTCTGCTCTGCTGATCACTCGGCTCTGGCCCCTGCTTCCACTTTTGCTTGGCCACCTGCACTGGGAAATGGCTCTCTGGACCCATGTTCCAACTGGACTAGGGTGTCGCCTCTAGTCTCCAGCCCGTGAGGACGGTGGGGAGAATGTGGCATGGGGTTCTCAGTGTGTTTTCCCTACCATGTAGGGGAACAATCTGGGGCAATCTGAACAAAATCCAGCCTGTTGGTTCTTCCGGGTGTGGAGGAGGTCCTGGGCTGGTCACTGCTCTCACTCAAAGTGGGTCCACTGAAGCAAAGCAGGCTCCCTTTGATGACTGTCCTCGCCCAGGCCCTGGTTACCCCTTTCTTTCCCAGCTGACTGTTGTGTGCAGTGAGCCAAACTGCTCTTCTCTTCTGCCTCACAGCCCCCACTTCTCCTTCACACCCGTCAGGAGAGCTGGAAGGAAACCGCAGAGTCCAGCAGACCTTGCTGCCCCCCTCTCTGCTTGGGGGTGGTGGGGTTGGGTCCTCAGATGCAGCAGGAGGCCCCTAGTCTTTCACCCTCTGGAACTGTCTGTGACAGGGCCTCATCTAGCGAGCCAGGAGGGCTGTGCTTTTCTCTGGGACACTTCTTTCTCTCAGGTGCTGCCGCTCCTCTCCGTGGAGCAGCGCTGATGTACTGAGGCTGCGTGTAGGTGCAGAGCAGCAGGGAGGGGTCTGCTAGCCCCCTTGGAGCCCGCAGCCCCTGCCCCGAGTCACGGAAGGTGGATGCCCTTGTATGTCTGCGGCTTGTGAGGCACACGCCAAAGGGCCTGGCCTATCCTCCCCCTCATGGCAAGCAGCTCTCCAGTGACTCTGGTTTGCGGTCAGAACTGGGAGTCAGTGGGCGTGGGTTGGGCTGCCTCGCCCTGGGAGCATTCCCCAGGGACCCTTTCCCTGGATCAGGGAGGTGAGGCGGCACGGGGTCCAGGCTAGGGGTTGGGGCTTGTGGGAAGCTCTGGGGTGTCAAAGGCCAGCTTGGCATCCCAAAGTCCCTGGGTTCAATCCCTAGTGCCCCCCCCAAAACAAATAAATAAAAGAATGTAACCAATGGTCCTGTACAAAGTCTACTCTTCTACATATCAGTTCTTCTCTTTACAATTAGAACAGCGTTTCATTTCTATTATCTCCTGAACCTATACGTGTTTAAAGATTAAACACACGACTCATAAGTGTCATAAGTGTGGGATAAAAATATCCTTCTTACCCTTGATGCCTGACCCCAAATCCTCCATGCTTTCACACTTCAGTAAGTAGTTCTTTAAAGAAATATGAAAATGAACTCTGCTGTATACTATATCATTTTGATGGCACTAATTTAAAGTAGTTGATGCATACATTTTAAAAATGGACTTACAGACTAGAGAAACTAGAGAGGATTGTGTTTCTGATCCAGGGATAGTGGGTTAAAAAATTATAACAACTATTGTACTCTTTTCCAGTGCTGTTTGACAAAGACAATGAAAACAGATGCATGGGATCGTGCAGAGAGTACATCAATGCGGGCCTGACCATGGCAGTCCTTATGGGGTTAGGGAATAAAGATGCTGTCCTCAGCGACCTTTCAGTTGTGATGAATGTTTTCTTGTTTGGACAATTCAATTCCTAAGATATGTGTCTAAGTGTCAGGCTTTATTATTGGCTTATCTATTTTTGGTAGTGCTGGAGATCAAACCCAGGGCCTGATCGATGCTAAGAGCATGTTCTACCATTCAGCTACACCCCCAAAACTTAAATGTCAGACTTTAGAGCTAAGTGACAGACATGTCCACCAAATTCATTGGCGGTCACTTGAAATGTAGCATGCATTTTGCCATGGACAGAAACAATGATGTACATGAAAAGTGGATTGTGACCTATGGCATATACCTATATGCGTACTGAAACACAATATTGTGCTATAACAAAAGATTTTAGCTGTGGATGTCTGAAACAAGTCCCTTGCTGCAGTTCGAACAGGGTCCCTCCAAAAGTCCAACCTGGTGACTCTATATACAGTCTATTTCTATTTAAGATTAAGGTCCAGGATAAACTGATGTAGCTAACAGTGAGGCAACTGGTAAAGAGATGGAGTGCAGCCTGGGAACGCTTGATGGCCCCAAAGAGAAAGGGGTTTATACACTATTTGCTTCCCCTTTGTCCTGAATAGAGCCAATATGGGATATGAAACATCAACTGGGTGGAAACTTGGGGTCCCATCTCAGGAAGTAGTTGCTCCCGTCGAAGGGAAAGTACCAAGGTAGTGTTACCAGTCAGGCCAATTATGCTCAATTCAAGATAGAAATCACATGCAAATAACAACCCGAACAAGGCTTTGTGGTGGCTGCTGGTGGAAAATAAGAGAGACAAAACACAGAACAAAGTTCTTGGTGTGGCTGGCTCCTCCAGGCGGGGAGGAAGAACGCTTATACAGCGTGAAGTGCTCACTGTCACCATCCTAGGAGTGGTCCGAGGTGGGCTTCTGTGCTGCAAGCTTCGAAGGAAGCAACTATGCAAAGGTCACCTGAAAGCCAGATACTGCTGTCCAGTCTTGGCACTGGCACTGGCGATGTTCTTTGCCACACCTGTCTGTCTGCCCACCGCTCCCCTCACCCCGCTGCATTTTGTCCCACTCTAGAAGGAGTCAGCGCCCGGTTTCCATTACACCATCTTTCCTTCTGTAGTGGTTGCTGAGTTCCAGCCTGCACCATCCTCCAGGGTTTATGGACGCCTCAAACCAGGTCCACAATGCTCAGTCCTAAGACCAAAACAAGGAAGATAAGTCCCCAAAGATTCCATCTCCAGATCCAGAACACACTCCAACAGAGGGGAATGGTCGAACTGATGGAGAGAATGTGGACCTTCGACGCTTTACCTTTATCTCCCTTTCGCTTTGTAAATCCCCCACGACCGGCTCCTGCAGGGAGTTTTCCCGCTGCTGGCAAACTGTGAGGGAGGGGCGGGCCCAGGCTGGGGCTGGCCCAATGATAGGCTCGGGGCGGGGGCTCCGGGCAATGGGAGCCCAGCTGTAGAAGAGGCCGCGAGGCCTCTGACCCCAGGATTTGTGGGTGCGGCTGGAGACTCCCAGGGCTTATGCAGCCAGCCACCCTGAAGCAGCCTCACCTGAGGGCCCAACCATGCGGGGTGCCTTCGAGGAGTCCGGGAGGAGGCAGAGTCCGTGGAAAGGGCGGATTGCCCCGGAAGAGGGGCGCCCGGGCAATCCAGGGCGTGGGTGGGCTGCGCTGTGATAATCAGGGGTGTACGGCAAGGCCGGGGACGCCCGGGAAGTTGAGGCACAGCTGTTCTGTCTCCTTCCCCACGCGAGGCAGATGCAAACTGGCAAGTCCCGAGCGCTCCAAAGCCCCGCGGGTCTGGGCAGAGCGGCGCGCGGGGTTGTTGCTCTGCGCGCAAGCTCGGGGCGCAGGGCGGCCTGCGCTGGGGCGCGCCCCGACACTGGAGGGGACCGAGGTGTCCCCATGGTTCTGCCGCTGTGGTCCAGGCCACGGAGGAGCCCGCCTCACCTGCAGCCGCGCCTCCCTGGGACGGGACGCCTGGAGAAGTCCGCAGGTTTCTCCGGCTCGGAGCGCGCTCCCATGAATGCCTCTGTCCCGGGCAGCCGGCTCCGGCCGGAGGTCCGCGCCTTTGGCCCCATGCTTGACCAGGGCTTTCTTTTAAACTTCTGGTGCCCCGGAAATAGTGTGCTTTGCTCTACTTCTTTCCTGTTTTGGCGCTCAGAGGACTTCGGTTCTCGGGGAAAACGAATTTGGAAGCTTACACAAGTTCCCATCCTCCATGGGAATCTCTTGATCCGCTGCTCTGCCCTGAATTTGTGGACTCAGACTTTTGTTCTGCTACTTACTTCCCTGATCTCTCGGATGCAAGACTTCTCTGAACTTTGATCCATCTTGAGCAAAGGACTGCTCGGTTTGCCTACACAGATCTTTCCAGCCAGAGAGGCTCTGCTTAGCTCGCACCCACTCTCCAGTTTGCCTATACCCTGGCCAAGGCACCGAGAGTGGGGTCAGCTGGGAGCTAGTACACTGGCTCTGTTGCTCTACAGGGATTGTCTGCTGCTCAGTAGATACTGGGGACTGTATACACTGAGGGGGTAGCCCAAGGCATGGGATTCTGTGTTTCCCCCAAGCACGCAAATAAAACCAAGCATCTTCTCATGTTAGACCTTTCTTAGACTGTCATTTCCCATGTATCTGGTAGGGGATGATGCTCTTCTAGTTTAAGGAACAGCTACATCAGAATTATTGAGGGCAGTTGGCAAACCCGCAGGTTCCTGGGTTCCGGTCTATGGTGGGACCTGGGAACTTGTGTATATCCAACCGCCATCCCACCTTCCTGTACCTACGTGGTAAAGCAACACAGCCGAGCAAGCCCAGCTGACTGCGAGTCCTGGGCCTACCTCACCCTGCTCTCTCGCCACTGCACCCCGCCAGTGCACCCCGCCACTGCACCCCGCCACTGCACCCCACCACTGCACCCCGCCACTGCACCCCGCCACTGCACCCCGCCACTGCACTCCGCCACTGCACCCCGTCACTGCACCCCACCACTGCATCCCGCCACTGCATGCAGCACGGCCTTCCTAGGTCAGCTCTCTCCCACAGCCATCAAGCCAGGACTAGGCATTCTTTTCTTGCCTCCATAGTGGAGAACCAAAGGGACATGAACTTTTGGGGGCTGATGGAAATTTCTATATCTTGATTATTTAGGTATAATGCTTGTCAAATCACTTTTTAAAGAACACACACTTAAGTATAAACAAGTATACAGTGTTTAGTATATAGAAGTGCATGCAATTGTAGTAAGGGACAGACCCTTTCTAGACATAGTTCTCTGAGGAGAGGCTGGGGACAGGGAGTATACCATCTGCATCCTTAACAGTGTTCTCTCATCCTCCAGACGGACCAGTGCAATGGTCTTCAGGGCTTCCTGATCTTTCATAGCTTTAGGGGTGGCACTGGCTCGGGTTTTACCTCACTGCTGATGGAGCAGCTTTCTGTATGTAGATTATAGAAAGAAGTCCAAGTGGGCGTTTGCTATCTACCAATCCCACCGCGTGGCCGTAGCAGTCATAGTTAAAGGCAGCCTCTGAAGCTGTAACTACATCCGACTACCCACTCCACCCTGGAGCACTCAACTCCAGGCCACCTGGATATCGAGCACCCTGCCTACAACAACCTCGACCGGCTTGTTGGCCAGGTCTTGTCCTCCATCGCCACCTCCCTGCATTTTAGTGATGTCCTCAACATGGACCTCGCAGATTTCCAGACCAATCTGGTCCCCTAGCCCTGAATCCACTTTCCCAGCCGAGAAGGCCTACAATGAACAGTTCTCAGGGTCAGAGATCACCAACCAGATATCTGTTTTGAGCCCTCCAATCAGATGGCCAAGTGTGACTCCCACCATGACACGTACATGGCCTGCTGTATGCTCTGTTGTGGAGACATGGTACTCAAGGACGTGAACGTCAAGACCAAGGACACCTCTGGTTTGTGCATTGGGGTCCCAAGGCAAGTTGGGAGTGGAGGGAGGGACCGGCATGTGGCCTGTGAGCCCTGTGAGGAGGGGGAGTCCCACAGAGCTGGGGTATGAAGGACAGATGCACTGGGGACAGGGACAGCAGGGTAAATGACAGCTTCGGAGGCTGCCTTTAACTGGACCCATCCCAGCTAGTCTGGAAGCTAGCCCTTTGGACCAGAAGCCAGGGTGAGTTCTCCTCGAAAGCTTGCCTTTGTGAAAGGAGAAGTATGGGTTTCCTGTCGGTTGGCCTGGCAAGTAGGCATCCCTTAGGCACACCATTCGGGTTGAGGGGCACGGCTTCCCTCATGAGCGCCAGCAACACAGACACAGGACGTGGCTGCCACTCAGATGCGAATGCTTTTGGAAGCCCGGAAAGGCCTTACATCAGACTACTGGGAAAGGTAGGTCAGAAGGCTTCTGTGTTCATACCTGTGAATTAAGTCCCTTTTGTGATCATGCAAAAGAATGTTTATGCCCACCTTGCTATCAGTTTCCATTCCCAGAGTGCTGGGCATGTGACCTAGTTTCAACTCGAGGGGCTTTGTTCTGAGGATAAGACTCTGGAAAGAATAACTGTGGCAGCCATGGCATTAGAAAACATGTGCAGCTTTCCTGCCCCATGATACTGTTGTGGATGTGACCATATGAGAGGGGAGGCAGGGATCCTGGTCATAAAGATGATAGCCACTTGCTGGTATTGAAGAGTTATCCTACAACTCAGAATGAGAACTGAGGGGCTGGGGTAGGGGGGAACAGACTACTCGCCCTCCATTTAGGTGGAACTTGAGCTACTCAGAGGAAGAACAGGTTACTGGTAGGAAGTGGTAAGCTTGCTCCCCCTAAAGGTGCTCATGGGAAGCTGACCATTTTTTAACGAGGACATGGGGAAACACTGAATCAGAAATGTATTTAATATATTCTGGGCAGACTAGTATTCAATTAGGTTAAATTTAGATCAAGCTAGAGTTCTTCAATTTTAAGTTGTCAAACTTCATTTTCTTTCTTTCTTTTTTTTTTTTTTTTTTTTGGTGCTGGGAATCGAACTCGGGCCCTTGTGCTTGCAAGGCAAGCACTCTAACCACTGAGCTAAATCCCCAGCCCTCAAACTTCATTTTCTAAAGTACAAGTAAGGATCCTACATAGTACGATTAACACCCATATCTGTACTCCCCAGATTTCATATCTAAATTTGTTTCCTTTGTTTTTGCTTTGCAAACCCACTTAAACCTACCTACATCATTATATAACACAAAGATCCATTTTACGTCAAACATAATAGTACTTCCCCAAAATGAGAAGACCTAGTCAATATAAACTTTCCAAATTGCCATAAATGCTTTACACTCCATTTTCAAAGTGAGGATCTAAGCAAGCACCAGTCATTATACTTATTTGTCTCTTAATGTAAAGGCACCCACACTTTGCCCATTTTTTTTTTCAGTACTGAGGATTTAACCCAGAGCCTCTCACTGAGGTACATCCCAGCCCTTTTTATTTTTCATTTTGAGGTGGGGTCTTGCTAAGTTGCCCAGGCTGGGCTGAAACATACGGTCCTCCTGCCTCAGTCTCCTAGACTACTGGGATTACGGACGCCCAGATTTCACCTTTTTCCTGACAGTGATTGGAAAAGGACTAGTCTTGTCGCATAGCACATCCCACATTCTGTATTTGTCTGAATCCTTGAAATAGTGGTCTTCTCTCTGTCTCCTTGTTCCTTAAAGGCTGGCAAATGCCAAACATCAAATGACCGTCCCTCCCCCAATTACAGGGTCCTTGTGTAAACCCCTCCTAGGGCACGTAGAGCCAGCCACTTACACTGCTTTCTGTCTCTTCTTAGATCCGCATCAATCCCCACCCACCGTGAGTGCCTGGGGCGACCTAGCCTGTGTGCTGCGGACAGTCTGCATGCTGAGCAACACCACAGCCAGTGCGGAGGCCTGGGCGTGGAGGAAGGAGAGTTCTGTGAGGTTGGAGAGGGCCTGGCTGCTCTGGAAAAAGATCATGAGGAAGCGGGCACGGACTGCGTGGATGAAGAAGAACACGGAGTACTAGGCAGTCTTGGCTCCTCCGACGCCTGCCTGTTCACTGCCCAGCTTCATAACACTATTTCCTGCTCTCTCTGATCCCCCGCAAATACACTTGGTGTCACGAGCAGCACACAGTTCTGGCCAGGTGCTGGCCTTCCCCATGTCCTTTGTCGTCCTTAGTTATGGGCAGACTGGCCTCTGGCCCGGGGGACCCCAGCCGGGAAAGTCTGAGGAGTGCTGCTGTATCCCTCTTGACCAGACAGTCCCACGGACATTTACCACGTCAGCCCCGGGCTCTGCTGCTTTGTCTTCCTGCGGGGCCCACATACCCCCTTGTCCCCAGCCCACCCCAAAGGAGGGTGAGCCTTCCAGAGAGCCCGTGAAAGCTGCTAAAAGTGATCTGCCCCTGACATTTGGGGGCAGAAACGTCTTCATTTCAGTGCAGGCAAGGAATCGAGCCTCGTTCAGCTGGTCTACCTCTTCATGGCCCCCTCTCCCCCTCTTCCTCTCCCCCCTCCCTCTAACCCTAAAATTACCATTTTAAAATACCGAATCCAAGAAGGACAATGGTGCACTGACATTTTACATATTGTTATGCCGTGTCGTGTTTGAGGCTAACCAACATGACAGTTCAAGTAACCAACATGACTGCCGAGGAGAGCGGCTGCTCCTGGTGGTGGTGGGTGGGTAATTTGTACTGACCGTTGTCGGGAGAATATGTTTTTCTATAATGGAAGTCAACACATCTACAACCTGCACTATGGATGGGGTGAGCCCAAGGTTCCCTATCGCCACTGTGGAGCCCACCTTGGACCCTGTCTGGTGACATTTGACGTTTCCTTCGGTGAGTCAGCTCTGGGAGGTAAAGGGACATCAGGGCTACACTTTGGAATACAGCTTCCAAAAGACAAGCTCAAAAGTCTGTTAAAATGGTAGGCTGCCACCTGCAGGACAGATAAATTACAAACTGACTTCGAATAGTTTATTAATGCTCTCTTCAACTTTCCTGTCTAACCAAGAGTCAGAGCATTTCTTGGTGGTGAATTTGAAGAGTTCCGGAACAGACTGATATTTAAGGATCATGTAAGATTTCAATTCTCTTTTAAGGGTGAAAAGAAGATTCTGTGATCTTTTTAAAAGCGAATGTGTACTTGGAAAAAAAAAGATGAAGCAGTTGATTATCACATCACAGTCTCATACTAAGTTTTTTCTGATACCTGACAAAGTACAGTACTACCATGTATATTAGTAAGTTGTTGAATAGAATAAAATGAACCCAGATGTACTCACTATAGTAGACAAAGTAGTATACCTGTTGCTCCTGGTCTGTATTTTTCAGATAAAATTCGGTGAAGTGTGTATTAATCAGGAGACCACAGAGACCCTTGAATTGGTGCAGCTGGACATCAGGAGGGGACCTTGGAAAATGAAAATACCACATCGCAGAATTCAGGAATGCCACCAGATTTTGAAGACTGCAGTTCCAGAGTGCAGCGTCTCCTGTCACAGGCTTTGAGAGTGCCAGACGCCTGCTTTAATTATTGGGCTGGTAGGCTGAGATATCTGCAAGGGGTCAATATCCAAACAGCCCAGAGTTTCCTCAACACCTGACTAAGAGGCATTGTACTTAATAGGAACAGCATGATTATGTCAAAGCAAGGTTTTTTCTGACTCTTCTGGATTC
Source organism: Hystrix cristata (assembly GCA_004026905.1). NCBI lineage: Eukaryota > Metazoa > Chordata > Mammalia > Rodentia > Hystricidae > Hystrix > Hystrix cristata. The sequence continues at coordinate 10,897 of PVJO010012023.1, read as the reverse complement.
TTCTTGATGGCCCACAATCAGTGATATTTGTAACCTTGTACATTTTTCCATCCTTATCTTCCTTGTTTTTCCCCAAATATTTTAAACTGTTGTTTGTTTTCAATTTAATCAAGTGATTCTCAAGATCTTTCCTTGTCTTAAACATCTCAAGATGTTTAAGATAGAAGATAAATCTTCTTCTACTTTCCTCTCTACTCTACCTATCCCTAGCTGTGTCAGTGTGGCGTGTGTCAGCCAAGCCACTGTACATGCCATGTGTATATGTGCACTTTGAGATATATAGCTTTGTTACTTTGTGTTTACTAAAATTACATCATACTCACATATGGTTCTGCACTTCGCTTTTTTTTCGCCAAACAGTATGACTACTAGTAGTTTCATGAATATATGTATGCATTATTTCATTCTTTATACACAGTATATAATCCCATAATTTTAATGGATTATGATTTACTTAAGTACTTTTCAGTTGATGGATACTGAGTTATATCTTAATTTTTTTCCTACTTCAAGCAATACAAAATGGTCATCTTTATACAAGCATGAATGTTCTTGGAAAGTTTCAGAAAAGTGGCCATAAAGCCAAGGGTTAAAATGGTCGAAAAATCTGGGCAGTTAACATTTCGCAATGCACAGTCGTCCTCCAATTAGTATTCTCGCGACCACTGGGGTGTCCATTTTCCCACAATTTCACAAATACTAGAAAATTAGATTTTAAAATGTTGATTTTCATATGGAGAACAAACAGGTGGGTACTGAAGGTTTCCGTACTTTGATGAACTCATTAACTGCCTGCTCGGAAACCTCATACTGTGAGCATTTCTGTCTTGTGATAACTACACATTCATCCTCTCCTTCCCAACTCATCTATCATGTGATGTTCAAACATATTCTACTAATTGTTTACCTGGTTACTCGAGTCACTTCAGAAATAGTTACCTATAAGGAAGACTGGAAATAAACATTTGTGATGTTATCTTCATGTGTCCATTTCCCACTGTTTCTACAACAGATTCCAAACATTTTGAGACCAAAAAAAAAATCTGGATCAGAGGGCTAAGCATGTACCTGAGTGCCAAAGCACCTGTAAGGCCTTGGGTTCCATTTCTACCACTGAAAAAAAGATTAGGAAGCTTTAAAACATCTAAGTTTCTACTAGTTTGTCTAAAATCAGCTTGAAACATAACATAGCTTACTTGCGGAGGGGACCACCATTTATGATGTTCTTTGGATCATGTTGATTCAATAGTTCAGGGCCCAAAAGAGACTGAGTGGTTTGTTTAAATCTTCTGATTCTTACACTCTATAAATCTAGAAACTTCATCACAGAAAATTTTGCAAGTGAGACTTGGGATTAAGTGCTGTTCACCACTGAAGTCTGCTTTCTGTAGAGTTCCTAACACATATTATGTACTCAGAGATTATTCGATGCCGATGGTGTATATATTTGCACACAGCCCACCTGTCAACAGTGAGAGAATAAGTGTGTAAATTCAGGTGTGTGGTCAAAGGCTTTCTTTCACACATTGTCTTAATAAGTTTGAGAAACCAAATGGGAGAACCCAGGACTGTCCTGCAATGTTCACTAAGTGCCACCAGGTGGCAATACCTCAGCATTTTTGAGAACATCGACTCAGAAAGCTACAATTAACCAACCCATGGCAGTCATTAAGAGCACTATGTAATGGAGTACTACTCTGCCATAAAAAAGGATAAACTAGAGTCATTTGTAGGTAAACGGATGCACCTTGGGTACATATTCTTAAGTGAAATAAATCAGTCACTCGTGAGTACACATCAAATTGTTTCTCTGATATGAGAAACTGTAAGTGTACATAAAGACAAAGAGGTATAATAGATATTAGGTAAAAGAAAGATAATATTCAAAAGAGAGGAGAACTAGAAAGGGAGAGGGGGAGAGAAGGAAAGGAAAAGGGAAAGAAAGGGGAAAGGGAAAAAAATGGAAAAATGTAAATAAACCTGCTGTAAATAAGGAAGAGGGGGAACGGAAGGGAGGGATGGAGAAGGGGGCAAACCAAGATACATCATGTACAGGTACAAAATAACCATGATAAATGTGATCATTATGTATACAATGTACCTATATATGTTCTTGGTAAAAAATTTTTTTAAAAATTTAAAAAAAATTTAAAAAGAGCACAAGCTATACTAAGTTAGTTTTTGTTTTAAAAAAATTATGTCTTCCAAAAATGATTAAGTTAAATTAATGGGGCTATGTAAAACAAAACAAAAACAAATTGTTTATAAGTGGAAAGCCAGCTTCTCATAGGCCTACTTTGTGTACTGGAGACATAGCAGGTAATCTACGAATATATGTTTGTTCTCTAACTAAGTGTAACTACCTATTCTAGTCTCCCATACTGCCGACACACAGGATAAAGACGGTTTTCTTCACAAGTCATTCTAGCCTAGGTCTTTCAGAGCCTCAGACACTGCTGTCCTACTGAAGAATCCTGTCATTTATATTTTATCAGGGATACTTTTTAACAGATACTTCCCATCTCATGACTTGTGTGTCTATCAGGGTAGAGAAACTGGTCCTCAGCGAGTATTCGTTCCTTCAATTGTACTATGTGATTTTCAACAGGTAAGGAAATGTCAGCTAAACATGTCATCTTATAGCGTTAATAAAAAAAATTCTTTTCCTACCTTTGGTACCTCCACATTTAAAGATAGGAGGAGGATTTTGCAATTGTCTACATGTATATATCTCCGCTCCCTCTGTGCCCTCATGAAATGAGAGTAATACAGGTTCAAGTTCTAAATCCAAAGGAACAAAGAATTAGTGAAGGGTTTTCAATGATCCAGGGATGCTGACAAACTTCTGGAAGACAGACAGATGAAAGATGGCAACCGAGAAAGGCTGCCAGAGCAACCAGATGGCAGAAGCCCCTGACCCCTCGGTGGGGTACAGCTCTGCAAAGGGCGATGGTGCAAGTCTGGAGCTCCAAAGACCCGAGTGAAGAGGATGATGTGTGGGAGCCCAAGAAAGGCTGAAGACAAGTCCGTTAACTGAAAGGATTAGCTGAAAGCTTATACAGAAGACTCCCTATCACCTTGCTATTGACACGAAATGAGCTCATTGACAGATGAAATCTGAAGGCTTCTTGCTGATTTTTTTTTCCTTCAAAACCACCACTAAGTTGCCTCCACTGCTAACAGTGTGCCTCCACTGTCCCTCTGAGGGACAAGAAGACAGGTGACAAGTCCTGCTTACGTAGGGAACCCCATCGAGGGCATCGCCCTCTTAAATACGAATTGACAGCCCAGACTCACCGAACATTTGAGAAAGCCCACCAGTGAAGAGAGATAGACAAAGGTGAATGAAGAAATCTGACAATCAAAAATAGGTAATTCAAGATGCAGATGCGAATTTATTCTTAATAGGATTGGAGAAGGCAAAGTAATAAAATGAGTGTGGTCCAGGCTTTGAACAATTTAACTCAGTCACAGCGAGACCCATTTTATTGGTTTTCAACTTCTAAGATCAATCTATAAGCCAAACCCTAAAAAACTTACATGAGTTACTGAATATGATGTAAATGCTCTGGACTAAAACATGCGAAAATCACAGTGCACAAAATAGGTGGTTATTCAAATTTAAGAGTGAGTTGCCGCATGACCAAGCAATCTTAGGTATACACCAAAAGAAATTCAAACATGTGTGCAAACAAAAACTTGTACACAAGTGTGTTCATTGCAGCAAAATTCACAACCGCCAGTGGGAAACACCCCAATTGTCCATCAACATATGAATGGACAGATAAGATGTGACAGTCGTAGAGTGACTTATTACGCAGTCAACAAGAGGAGCGAAGGCTGACGCACGCTACAAGATGAACGAACCTTAAAAGCAGCACAGTCAGTAAAAGAAGCTACCCACAAAATCTACGTGTTGTATGATCTCCTGAAGGTGAAATAACACAATAGGAAAATCGTTACAGTTTAAGAACAGACGTGTGGTTGCCAGGACCTGGAAAGGGGGAAAAATGAGCGACTCCTTTATGGGCAAATGGTTTCTGTTGGAGGTGACTTTAAAAATACAAATATGAGGATAGCAAAAGTAGGAAAGTAGAAGTGACGGAGGGAAGTCGAAGAGAAATCAGACTGCTCCAGACTACTTATCTTACACACTGGGCAAGAAGTACCTCTGTTTTATGAATCAAGAAATTAGATACATGATCAAAAAATATGGTGAATGTTTAAATTTAAAAATGTATCATAAAAGATACTCTGCCATTAACTCTGCCATTAACTCTGCCATTAAAATATTCCCCCTGGCTTTAAACAGACTTACCCCACCATTCTTGCCACTTTCTGAAGTAGGTGAAAATCTGCTTTTGCGTCTTTAGTTGTGCTGTCTTGGCCACCTTGATAGCCTCAGCTGATTCAAAATGTTACCTCTCATGACCATTTTTACTTAAGGGAAGAGCCAGAAGTTGCATGGTGCCAGATCTGGTGAATCAGGTGGATGAGGACACAATGCAATGTTTTTAAAGCCTTTCCGCTGGTTAGCACTTGGCAATGGCGTTCACTGAATTTTTGATCACAGCTTATAAAGACACAAAGAAGACTTCCAGAACTGCTTCAGAAAAGGACAAGAGTGATGAAGGAAACCATGAGGGATTCAATCCATCTACACCACCTACTCTTCTTTCAGCCTAACCTACACTGTGTCCCATGAACAATCTAGACATGGCCAATCCTACTCTGCCGGAGACATCCACCTATCAGATCCGGTCTACTAAGCAGAAGGAAAACACTAATAGCTTTATTTGCAATACACCTGCTTAGAATTACACATCTAAAGATTCATAAGAAAGGACACTTCGGGCAGTAACTGTGAATCCCTGGGGCCAGTCCCTGCAAATGGTCCCCAGCCTCAGTAAGCTAATGTGGGAGAAGCGCTCTTCCTCCACCACTCCTAACAGACTTCCTCACCCTCATCTTCTTCTGTTCATAACACAGGAGTGGTCCTTAAGACCTTGGGTTTTTTTACACTAGAGAAAAGTAACTTCAATTTTCTTATCTGAATTATGATACACAAACGTAATCCCTTTCAGACTAACATTAATAGCCAGAATAATGTTACGACAAACTTGAGTCTGGGCATGGTAATGTACGCATATACTATCAGCACTTGCAGAGGATGAGGTGGGAGGATAAGGCAGGAAGAGGTTGAGTCCAACCCGGACAGCATAGGAATTTAGTGAGACCCTGTTTCAACACAAAAATAAAACAAGTTCAAGCCCTGGTGCTGCACATGCTCTCTCTCACACACACATACGAGTTCTCTTGAAGATTATACAGTATGCCTAAAAGAAAAAAGTAAGACTATTCAAGTGAAGAAATATTAACCTGACATTCAGAAAACAGTATGTTGGGAGGGGGGCATTAGAGTGAGCAGGCAGAGGCATAAGTTGCTTTATGAGATCTTTCTTGCCCTAAGCACAAATGCTTCATGCTGCCAAAGAGCAAAATTATGGAAACAAAAATCATCTCATAAATAGTTTTATTTTAAAAATGCAATAAACAGATGGGGGTGCACACCTGTAATCCAACACTCGGAAGACTAAAGCCACTTTGTGAGCTTGTGGCCAGCCTGGGCTGTACCGCAGGACTTTATATCAAAACCAAAAAACATCCCACCAAAAAACAAACAAACAAACAAACCCCACGATACATGGGTTACAATATTTTCAGGTCTTCCTAAGTTGCTTATACAAACTCAAAGCCAGGAGCATGACTTCAGGATCAGAACTTTTTATGTCGAGTGCTTTAACGAAGCAGTTTAAGGCCTCCTGTATTTTCCCACACTCTTTCAGTCTTCTTCCATGTGTTATAAGAGTGTCATAGTTGTTTGCAGCCTCTACTTCCTTGCCCTGGGGAGAATCAACTAGGGGTTCAGCAGACACAGCCTCAGGGGCCCCGAGCGGGGTCTGTGCACTACAGCCTAGTGGCTTAGACAGCGTTAGCCTGCCAGACTCACTTCCTGAAGACAGCCTTTCTCCAGAAGGATCCTCTGTGCGCTCTGAGGCTGCATCACTGCTTTCTTCTGCTCTTTCCTCCGGATCGTCTTCAGTGCCCTCTGCTTTGTCAAGTCTTTCCTCCAAATCCTCCACATGGTCTAAAACCACATTAATCAGAGACCTCCTAGAGGTCAGCGATCTCCTGGAGTTTACAGATTTATTTATGCTACCTGGTATTTTAGGTGAAAAGAATCGTCCGGGCAGACTGTCATCTTTGGGAGTAGAAGCATCAAATTGTTTCACAAATGAGAAGTGAGAGAGAGATGTGCTGAATGGACTTGTGCTTGAAGTACCTTTGAAAGAATCATCCTCATCTTCATCATCTGAAAAGATCCTTCTGGCTTTGACTCTGGTTTTAACACTAACTACCACTTCTCCTGGTTCATTATCTTTCTCAGAAAAATCCAAACCGACACATGCTTTGCTGTGCATGGACTCTGCACTAGAATTAGCTGGAGAGACACACAGGCTGCTTTCTTTCTCAACAGGCTCCAAAGATTGAGTGGAGAGATTTTGGCTCTTGTCTGCTGAGTCTTCCAGGAAAAGCCTGAAACCACACGCATATTGTGGTGAAGATGCTAACGGCTCCCCTTCTGACTTGGTCTCATCTGCTTGGGCACCCTGCAGAGCACCAAGGGTCAGATATTTCAATAACAGATGCACTCGATTTTGTGTTTTGATTTTCGTTCGTTCTGGGATTGCTGGGCCAGGGATTGCAGCGATGTAAAATCTCTTCATCTTGTAGATCTAGAGTTGGTGCATGCTCAGCTTTGATTGCTTGGGTGGCTAAGTAATTAAAACTTCCAGGGGGGCTCTCTGGCAGTGCCCCTTGCTCAGGCATTTCTTGTAATGCCTCTTTTTGCGGAGCTTCATTTTCAACTACAAAGCTTTTTGTGGTTTCTGAGGAAATCCAAATTTCTTCTACACTTCCAAACTCCTTGGGTAAAGTAGCTACAGAGTCAGAATTAAATGTCTTTTCACACGGGTGCATACCGCCTTGTAGCACGGTCAAGTTCACCTTTGCACTGGAGAGGTCTGGATCATCAACGCTTACTTTTGCCATTTGAAAACTGATATCTCCATCCTGGTTCGGTTGAGTAGTCATAAGAGGCGAAGGACAAGGCTGTGGTTTCTTCAATTCAGGGTATTTCTTCTTCGTTTGAGAAGGACACAGAAGTGCTACTGGCCAGGCCCCCTCATTTCTAGCTCTTTGTTTTTCCATTGTATTTTGAGACTCGAATTCAACAAGGCATTGAGCTTTCTGAACTCTTTGTTGAATATACTGAGATTCTTCTATCACATCGAGCTCTTCTTTAACAGACAGATCACATGTGTACATCAAATCATGGTCTGAGATTCCGGCTATTCCCAGAGACTGCAGGTAGGTAATGTGTCCATCCAGGCTCTTATCAGACCTCCTCTGAGCACCGTGCAGAGACTGAAGCCACAGCTGGGTTGCAGAGTTCTGAAGATCCTCAACTGTAAAGAGCTCTCTTAATTCTTGTTTACTGAAATAGCGGAATGGGTTCTTCTTATCACCAGTATTTTGTCTGATTAACGAGTCCTTGAAAACCTGTCTTCTGTATATTTTTTCCTCGACAGTCCCACAAGTGATTAGCCTATAAACCACAACATTCTCCTTTTGTCCAATTCGATAAACTCTATCCACAGCTTGAGCATCAGTGGCGGGGTTCCAGCTGGGGTCGAAAATGACCACTCTCGTGGCTGCAGTTAATGTTAAGCCAGCACCACCCACTTGAGTGGTAAGCAGAAAAACAGAGTAATCTTTATTTTGTTGGAATAAGTTAATCCTTTTTTCTCGCTCCAGAAGATGAGTAACTGTGCCATCGATTCGCAATATATTGAAGTGTTTATTCTTTAAGAGGCGTTCGATGATGTTTAGAATTTGTCTTGACTGAGAAAATACCAGAGTTTTATGCCCTTCAACTCGCAGTCTCTTCAACAGTTTGATTAGGAATATCATTTTGCCAGATTCTTCCATCAATGCGTCATCAGTTACATGAGCAATGTCATCCACACCTGCGGCATCTTCCTCACTTCCATCCGGAGGAGAGATTTCGGCAGTCCCTAGATGCAGCAAACGACAAGCCCGCGCCGACAGCAGCCGCGGATGATCGCACAGCTTCTTTAAGACTCCCAGCTCAGCCAAAGGCGAGCGCGTCTCCATCAACAGCTCCCTGATGTGATCTAAAGACACAAATTTCCTGTATATTTCCTCTTGTAAAGGTACAAGGCGTATCCAAATGATCAGATCGTTTTTCCTGGAAAGAGAAGGCATTTCGCAGATGGCATCAACGCCTGGATTCTTTTCAGTGGAGCTGGCTTCTGGGATGTTTGACTTTTTCTTCTGTACTTCTTCTTTAGTCCTTCTGAGAAAATAGGGCTTTATGATTTCCATCAAGTTTTCAGACATTTTAAGTCCTAAGGCTTTTTCTTCTGGAGTAGCATCCTTCTCTCTTGCTCTAACAATAGGACTTTCATACTCCATTTTAAAAGTTTTTAATGTTCCTAGCAGGGAACCTTGGCAAACGAAATCGAATAGAGACCACAGTTCTTGCAAATGATTCTGGATCGGGGTCCCTGTGAGGAGGAGGCGGTTACGTGCATGGAAAGCACGAGCACATATTGCTGACTTAGTAGATGAACTCTTTATTTTATGTGCTTCATCGAGGATCACGTAGTCCCACACAAACGCTTGGCCATTAAAGCTTGAAAGCTGCTGCCAATTGTTGATCAGCATCTGGTACGTGGTGATAATGACGCCAGTCCTTCGCTGAACCTGTTGGAGGCTTCTGCTACGTTCATCCTTGCCGGGGCCATGGAAGGTTCTGACTCTCATTCCTGGAGTCCACTTGGCAAATTCTTTCACCCACATGCTGACGAGATTGGTGGGCATTATCAATAGTACGTGATTCACAAGCAAGGCGTCAAACATACCAGACAGGAAAGCAATGACCTCAACAGTCTTCCCCAGCCCCATATCATCGGCCAAGATGCCCCCTTCCCTCCCCTCCCTGTAAAGACCATAGAGGAAAGCTACGCCTTCCTTCTGGTGCTCGAACAGCTGGCCGTACAGTTCTCGGTAGAGCAGCAGGCCAGAGTTGCAGACATCTGTAAATTCATCATCTTCCTCTTCTTCCAACTCCTCCAAGGCTTCCTGTAGTTTCTGGATTCTGCTCATCAGCTTTTTATTGGGAAAAATGTCCTCTGCCAAACTGAGAAGTTTAAGTGCTTCCTCCAGATCGCCACTCCTTGTTGCTTCTTTGGCCTCTTTCACGTATCTTGTATAACGGGCAGCCTGCTCTGTGCTCAAGATCTCAGCTTCTGCCAGATCTTGGCAATTCTCCATGATCCCTCGCTCCCACTGCAGGTATCTCCTCCAGAGTTTGAATTTCCCGCTCTCCGCCCAGCAAAGGCAGAGCTGGGGCCAACCGTCTAGACCGGCCAATCCGCAGCCCCATGGCGTCATCGCCTGAGCCCCGCCCATGAAGGTCATGCGCCTGCGCCTATGTGCGCTGGCGTGGAGGCAATGGCGGCGGTCAGGCACCTTGGAGTATACGTCTATCCTTAAAATCTCGCTATCGAAGGATAAAAGAAACCTGGCACCAGGCATGGTGGTGCGTGCCTGTAATCCCAGCGCTCGGGAGGCTGAGGCAGAAGGCTCGCCATGAGTTCAAGGCCATCTTGGCCTACATAGTGAGTTCAAGGCTGGTCTGAACTATGTAGGGAGACCTTGTCCATCAGTCGATCAATCAATAACCGGAAAGAATCCAAGGAGAACACACATCAATATGTTAATATGACCATATCCTGTGAGTGGCTGTTAGAAATTCATATTTCTAACTAAAAGAGATGTACTAAAAGGGACATTTTAAAAAAGAGAAGGAAGAGGAGAGAAATATGGCAAAGACTGTTAAGAAAGAAGAAGGGAGAATTGTATGATTGGCATTTAACAGACAGTCAAATGTGTGGAATGAATGAGCAAATAAATGAAGGAAAATGGAGGAGAATAACACATCGGTGTAGGCTCATCAGTTGTGGCAAAGGTACCTCTCTGGTGGGAAATGCTGATCACTGAGGAGGCTGTTCATGAGTGGGACTAGGGAGTATATAGCAAATCTGAACCCAGGGCTCAAATTTGCTGTGAACCTAAAACTGCTATGAAAAATAAAGTTACTAAAAAGAGAAAAGAAAGGAAGAAGGAAGGCAGCGGCCCCATTTTCTGTCTCACTTTTTGTAATTCTGCCCCTGTGAGGCAATAAACAGAGGCTGAGAGAAAGATATCTAAAGTCCAGACATTTTCCTGAAATAACAGTACCCTTATTTCATTTCCTCCTCTGCAAATACAAGGCATGTTACAACTCAGTAACATGTGAGTTCTCCAAGGGGAGAGACTTCACTTCATTTGCTATGGTCGCCCCAGCATCTAGAATAGCGCTCTCACACAAGAGATGCTGGGAAAATATTTGCTGCATGAATGAGTGAGTGAATCCTTAACTTTCTATGGTTCCTAAGATCCAAAGGATCCAAGAACTATCTATATAGTTCTTGGACAATGAGCAAGGTAAATGGAGAGACTACAATGAGATGAAAGAAAACTAGAAGAGCAAAGAAAAAAGATGCCCTTTGTTATGGTTTGTGTCTAGATGTCCCCCCAAAGCCTCATGTGGTAAGAGATAGCTGGATCTAGAGTGTGTGATTACTAAATTGATCCATTGATCGGTTTGGCATCGTTCTGCTGGGATCAAGGATGTGAGACTGAGATTGGGGGTGGGAGTGCAGGCCGCCCTGGGGGCAGGTAGCCTAGATAAAAGATACAGGAAGAA
>PVJO010012022.1:35694-57251 GCA_004026905.1 Hystrix cristata | reverse complement strand
TAAATTTGCTGCTGACATGTTTCTACAAATGTGTGCCTGCTCATCATTTAGCAAAGACATGCTATACAGTCCCACAAAGGTAGAGCTGAGGGAAATGTAGGGCAGTCTAAAAGATGGATACTAGCAATAAACAAGACATCTTAGGCATAGACTGTAATCACCCAAGGATTCAGAGTGCAAGCTGTGTTGAAAGAGATCTTAGGGCACACTTTTAGACATACTGGAAGCCTTCAGGCATAGTAATCAAACTACAGCTGCAGAAAGCACACATATGGTCCCTCGGGAGGTCAGATAGGAGCAGACCTCCCAAATCTAGCATCTCGGTAAACAAGACGGACAGGTTTTGAACTAGAAAAAAGTTTATATACATCATATTCTACTGTCCTTTTTCTGTAGGAGACCTGATGTATTGCAGACTTCGAATATCATGGGATGCCAAAAGAATGATAAATATGTAACCCACTCTTAAGAGCAAAGTTAATAAAAGCAGCTGTGGAAACAGTGTGGAGATTGAGATTAATTACACAGGTATTATGATTCGAGAGATGGTGCTCATAATGAAAAAACCATGAAGAATAGATGTTTTGGGGAAGAGATGAAGACTGTAAGAAGACTCTGAAGAAAACAAAGGAAAGCTTAAAAATATAAATATTCTGACATAAGAAAAGGATAAATTTGGCACTTTGAGTGTTGTGGCTTATATCAAGCTGTCCCCTCCAAGCCTCATCCTTTTCTCTGTCAAGTATCAAATGTTTGCCATTTGAATTTGGACAATAAAGTACTCATGTTAGGAGCACTTAAAATCTGTCTTAGATGAGTAGATTACATCTAAAACATGCATAGATTTTGATGCAACGTTCCATGACTTTTTACAAAACATGGGGAAAAAAAAAACAAAAACAAATTACTTCTCTCAATCACAAAGCCATAAAAGGAGCCAAATTAGCCAAGCCAATGATTTATTGTCAGGCAACAACTTTATCTGAGAAATGTTGTTTTGACAATATCAACTGTTAAAGCATCTAAAATTTGCAAATGAAAATTAGGTTGCAAATACGGGGGAAAAAATTAGTCTTCACATTACTAGAATTTGGGGGAAATTTTCTATACTTCATTAGGTTACATTTACCTCCGGGTGATTTATTTTGTCTATCGCCATCTCCCGCTGTGAGTTTTATTAATGGAGAAGAAAAAGCAGATAGATATAATAACTATGGTTTAAGTCAGAAGACAAAAGATACAGCCAATTAACTGGAATTGGTGGATGTAAGATTGGATATTGATTCAAATTAACAATAAATTTTACATCGTTTTTTTTATGCAAGAGATGTCAGCTTGGTATATGTTACGTCGTTCTAATGGGAGGTGAAAATGCACCCCAGAATGGAAATGGTTCTCTGTGCAATACATAAGGAGAAGCAAGGTAGCGTTGATCATTTCTGTTAGCTGTGAGTTTAGGCCCTAGGGAAATAACGGGTCCTGAGATCCTGCTTGGTACAAACTGTAGGTCACATAAATAACAAACTTGTTTACCAGCAGCAAGCAAAAATGAAGCTGGAGCCCAAGTTACAAATGTCAGGTGAAAGTCTCTTGAGACAAGAGGCCATCAGCGAAGCCAATGCATTCAGTTAGCGGGTGCTCTCACTAACCTGTCACTACCCCCAACCCACATCCCTCCGCTTAGAAGGTGAAGTAAAGCATGCCAGCCGCATCTGGAAGCAAAGAGAGTTTCAGTCTTCATATGTACTGAGTGTGTCAAAGAGAAAAAAAATCCACCTTCATGCATTTTCATAAAACAGGTAAGTTTCAAAATAAATCACAATGCTGGGGATTTAGCTCAGTGGCACAGCGCTTGCCTAGCAAGCACAAAGCCCTGAGTTCGATCCCCCACACCAAAAAAAAAAAAAAAAAAAAAAAAAAAAAAAAAAAAAAAAAAAAAAAAAAAAAAAAAAGAGGAAAGAAATCACAATGATCTAACATGTAGAATTCTCAGATTAAAAATGCTCTCAAGTAATCAAGTAATCTTCACCTTCATAGAGTTGAGTTTTTTTTTTGTTTTGTTTTGTTTCCTAATGAATCAAAAGGTTTACATGGGTTTTCCCCATAAGTGATTAATATTATTTACGATACTTACTAAATGGAATAATAATTTCTGGGAAAACTACGATGGTTTTGGAGATGAGATAATAGGATTGGCAATGAATTCTTCCTGTGTTTTATTGCATTTATAGCCTACATTTCCAGTCCTTACAAGTGTGGATTTTCTGCTTGTGTGTTGGAGTATGAAGCCCTTCATCGGATTTAAAATTAAAAAATTAAAAACTGTTTTCTTAGCTTCATAAGAAAAATAAACAATCATTTTCTTTTTATTACCAGTCTACATGAATGTCTATTAAGTAAAGAGATGAAGGAAATAAATAATTTTTCTAACACCTTTTGGTCATCTCTAGTCACTGAAATTTACTTCTTGGAAAAAGTGTTACATTTCAAAGGATGAAATTCAAGATTCTCACTTCTTTATCTTTTTATAATATGCTATCTTTTACCTTGAATGTCTAATCTGCGACCTGTTGTACCCACGCAGTTGGACAAAATGTAACCATCTTATGAAAAAGACCTCTTCGAAAATTAAACAATAATTCCTTTGAATACTGAGTCTCTATTAAGTAAGATTTTCACAAAATGTATTGTCAAGGACATTAATCTCCAATGGTATTATTTAATATATAAAATGTAGTGCATAACGGCTATTAAGACCCCCTGTAATTTTAGTATTTCTAAAGATGTTTTATGAGATGATTACTCAATTTTTTCTCATTAAAAATGACATCTCGATAAGGTGAAATGTGTGTACAACAGGAAACATATACCTAAAGTGGATTGCTTTGTGGATTTTGGTACACATATATAACATAAAAGGAGATATAGAATGTTTCTAACACCAAAGAGAGTTTCCTTATGCTCATATTGAACACATATTATCCTAGACTCCTCTCTGATATCTGTTAATGAGGCTAAGTCTTGCCTGGTTTTCTACTTCACACCAGGAAACTATGAAAGATGATGGATTTTTTTGTTTTGTTTTGTTTTGTTTTTTCAGTGAATGCAAGGGTTTTGAAGGCCATCAACATTACGACCGAATCATTACTATCTTATTTTGTTCATTTGTTTAATTCCTGAGAGATAATTCATTGGATGAATATAACATCCTTTATTTCTTTTTCTTTTCTTGGATGAATGGGTATTTAGTCGTTCTCCTTTTCCAGTTTAATTTCAATTTTCTCCTTCTTTTCCTTTCTTCTGTTCGTCTGCTACTTTCTTTCTTTCTTTCTTCCTTCCTTCCTTCCTTCCTTCCTTCCTTCCTTCCTTCCTTCCTTTCTTTCTTTCTTTCTTTCTTTCTTTCTTTCTTTCTTCCTATCTTTCTTTCTTGCCATAACTCAGGAACATGATAACTGAATCAGCATTGTTTTTTAGCTATAACAAAATACGTGAAATGCTAAGGTTATAAGTAGAAAGATTTCTTTTGGCTCATGGCTTCAGGGATTTCCGTCTCAGCCCTGATGCCTTTGGGCTGTAGCGAGGCAATAATCATGGCAGGACCCATATGAGAAGTAGATGCTGAGTTCATGGAAGCCCTGAAGCGAAATGGAGAGGAAGTGGCTGGGGTCCCAGTATCCCTTCAAGGCCACGCCCCCAGTGACCTTACTTTCTCCCATTAGGCCCCGCCTCTTAAAGGTTCCACCACCTCCCAGCAGCAACATGCTCTGGGACCCAGTCTTTAACACATGGGACTTTGGGGGACGTTCTATATCCATTAGGTAGCAGCAACGAAAACCAATGATTGCATAGTATGGTAGTGAACTCTAAAAAGAAAAAAAACTTATTTGTTTTAAACCATCATACAGATCCATCCAACTAAAATGCATTATCTTTAACTCCTTCAGTAAGTCACCTATAAGAGAACTAGCTAAGTTAAAGCTATTTTATTACAATGATCCCTGCACACCCATATTTATAGCAGCACAATTCACAATAGCTAAATCTCAGAAGCAGCCTATGTGTCCATCAATAGATGAACTAAGAAAGAAAGTGTGGTGTTTACACACAGTAGAGTACTACTCTGCCACGAAGAAGGACAGACCTGAGTCTTTTGTGGGAAAGTGGATGCACCTTTGAGACTATAATGGGGTTTGGGTTTTTTTTTTTTTTTTTTTTTTTGGTTTGTTTGTTTGTTTTTGTGCTGAGGATTGAACTCAGGGCTTGTGCTTGCTAACCACTGAGCTAAGTCCCCAGCCCCATGAGACTATAATGTTAAGTGAAATAAATCAGAGAGGCAAGCTTGAAAATAGTTCATTGTTTCTCTTCTATGAGAAACCCCAATTATAAATGAAGAGTTGAATGAAAGGTAGTTGATAGGAAGTAGGCAGATAGATCTTCCTCAAATGGGAAGCAACCAGAATATAGAGCGGGGAGGTGAGCAAGGGAAAGAGAACTAAAAAAAAGCAAAATATGTTGTAATATTTTAAAAATTAAAATATGATGAATGTAGTGAAAATATATATTAATAAAAATTTTGGAAGAATTTAAAAAGACTGCATGATCTCCCTGAATTTAACATTCTTATTGTAAGAAATTATAATAAGGAGTAACTCAGGAGGCCAGATATGAAATCCAAAGGGATAAATGTCATATTGAATTTGCTTCCTATTACTTACAGTACTCGTTTTCTCCAGTGGAGATCCTAAAATCTAAAACAATGATAGAAAACCAACGATGATTCCAGCTTCCTGTGAGGGACTGAGTTAGCGCCTGCATTTGTATTGGTAGTTTTCCATTCTACCTGCAACTCTTAATCACCTAGAGAAAATTAAATCCATGAATTCGGAGTTGTATGCAATTTTTATAACATCTCTATCAACTCCAAGGCCACGACACAGTCTTACTCTTGGAAATCATTTTTGTATGCACAAGAAGTTTGGGGGAAACTGTAAACATATTTTCTTCCTGAGTATTTGCTGGTGGCTAGCTCTTTCAACTTTTGTTATTCCTAAATTAAGAAAGACAGATTAATGGCCCAGAGGTCAATTTTCTTTCTAAAGCACATGATCCTGACCAGTGACCCATATCTGAGCTGAAAATTCCTTTGAATTGTATCTTAATAAAGGTATATTTGTGCATTTTTGTGGCAAAAGGCGACAAGTTTCTTCTTACACTCACATGTGTTTGTGAATCAAAGGATGCCCCAAATTGTGCATAACCTGCTTAAATAATGAGGTCGTCCATAGTCTTGTGGAAGTTTTGAGAAATGCCAGAACACAATAGTTTCTCAAAGACGTAAAGAAGCTGTCTCTGAGCTCTGGAAATAAAGCCCAGTGTGTTAGGGTTAGGGTTCTTTTCAAATTTAGCAACTATTTCTATAGAAGCAAAACTTTCACCTTCGTATAAGCCTCATGTAAGTTTAGGCTGCTCAGAAACTGAGTAAAATTATTGTTTTAAATGCTACCACATTTTTGAACTTATGTAACTGAGCACATAGGATTGCAGACCTTTGAATCATGAAGAGGATCCACAAAGTGTGTGTGTGTGTGTATATATATATATATATATATATATATATTTTTTTTTTTTTTAATTTGGGGACAAACTTAAATCATTATATATGCATAGCTATTCCTGTTTCAGGATGGGGTAAAAAAGTTGTATTGTGAAATATATATTTTAAGGGTTATATAATAGCTTCATTAAGATTATCATTTCCTACTCAGAAATAATTTCCAGTTAAATGTTCTTTGAAAGTACTGCTTTTATACGTCAGTCCGTGGATTTTGGGATGAAAATAGTTAAATTTCAATCTGGACATTGAAAAAATAACAAGTGTATACATTTTGGGTTACAAGTCAGTTTTATTTATTTATTTATTTATTTTGTGTGGTGCTGGGGATCGAACTCAGGCCCTTGTGCTTGCAAGGCAAGCACTCTAATCACTGAGCTAAATCCCCAGCCCCTACAAGTCAGTTTTAAAGACCTCTGTCACTTGAAGCTGAAAGTTAAATATGCAAAAGTTGATAATTTATTTTACACAAATCAAAATATCATAAATAATTTCATAACGACATAAGTACAAACAACTCGTCCTTGTTGTTGGATCTGATGAGTTTATTAACTTCTATAAGTGCTGAATATTTTATTGGATACCCATATATCATATATGGTACAATATGAGACATAGAAGTAGGCTTCACTTTATTGCACTTTTCTCTATTGTACATTGAAGATGTGGACGCTTTATATGCAACTTGCATGCTGGGTCTTTGAGGGGAGGTGCTGGGGATCAAACTCAGAGCCTTGTGCTCTCTAGGGAGATGCTCTACCACTGAGCTAAATCCCCAACTGTTTGTTATTTTTCCAAGAGTTCAAGTAGTCACCAATATTTTTTAAGAATAAAGCATTTTAAATTCTGTATATAATGCTGTTGCCCACCTAGTAAACTGTACAGCGAATGCATAACTTATATGAATACAGAAAGCAAAACATTTATGAGGTTCATTTTATTACAATATTCATTTTTTTAATGGTCTGAAGACAAATCTGGTGTATCTTGGTGTACACCTATACGCAAGACATTGAATAATGTCTCAAAATAAAGTTATCTCCCAACTCCCCAAGTAAGCTCTTTAAATTATTTAATTTTCCAGTGGATTGATCTGGGTGCTTTCTCTTTCCTAATCAAATATCTAGATATTATTCTGGAAAGAGTAATGAGATTTCTAAGAATGGTTCACGGTGATCATGATTATCTGCAAGTCTAGGGATGGAATCATGTTTCCTAGATCTTTGAAGGCTGCACACATATCAGAAAGCACTGGAATTATACAAAAAAAAAATACTTAATTTGCCATCAGATCCTTTCTCTGTTGCTTCTTTTTGGCTCTGGAGGTTGCCTTAGAGAGATTACCTTACTGGTGTCCATGGAGAGCTGGATACCAGCTCAGAACTGGGGTAAAGTCTGAATACCAATGGAAAATCTGGCAGAGGCTGGAGGAAAACACAGGTTGAGCTGGTTTCAGGTGAGTTGGTGAGCTGGTGTTAGGTGTCTTTTCTGTGCTGGCTCATATGGCTACCTCTGCCACTCTGCAATTATGAACTCTGATGTGTCAATTTGACTTCAGTAAGAAAGGCCTGATTAGCAAAGTTCTGGGCACGTTTGTCCATGATTGACATTTAGGTCACAAACTGAGGAGGGAAGTGCCACGATGGAGGCAGGTGCCACCAACCAATAGGCTTGTAGCTTGGGTGGAATAAAAAGGAAAAGAAGAACGTCTTCCATTTTTCTTCCTTAGAAGAATTCCAGTCTTCATCCTTGCCTTTGGATATTCATCTCCAGTTCCTTCAGGCTGTCAGCACAGGCTCTTCAGCCTTCCAACACCCTAGATCCTTCCACTTTCCAACACAGACTCCCATCAGACTCTGCAGTGAGTTTCAGGCCTTCAGCCTCTGACTGCACCCTGACTCTCCGGTGCACAGACGGCCATTTCGTAATTTTTGACCCTTGATTCCACCAGCAGCCATTTTAAGCTTACCTTGTAAATCCTTTATAAAATCATATGTCAGATACTAATAATCTCTCTTTCTCACACTCTCTCTCCCTGCTCCCTTTTGTCTTCAGACAGGAATATCTCTCAGTAGCTGGGCCTGAATTGCTACGCTAGCACTCACGTTTTTATTACACCTTACAATGCTTTGCAAAAACATTATTCTGCTACAAATGATCTTTTATAATGCCACTCTGAGAGTTCAAGGTGGGAAAGTCACAAGTTCATTCCAAGCCTGGGCAAATTAGTGACTTAGACCTTATCTCAAAATAAAAATAAAATTTAAAACTCAGAAAGGGCTGAGTGTGCTGTCCAGTGGAGAGACACTATGTTTAGTTCTCAGTTTCAGGAATAAAGAAAGCAAGAAAGAAAAAAGAAAGGATGAGGAAGGGAGGGAGGGGAAGGTAGGAAAGAGGGAAGGGAGGAAGGAAGGAAAGAAAAAGTGCGTTCTTTTACTTACAGAAGAAAAAAAAAAAGACAGAAACATGATGTGATGCAGAACAAACAGCCCACTACATTTTCTGTCTTTAATTCCAGCTCCTTTACCTTCATCTCATTTCTTTCATGACTAAAATGTAAACATTTCTCCATTTGGGAAGTGCATACACACCTATTTCTACAGATGTGCGTCTGACCATTATTATACAATGGCTGCACCTTATTTTGGTTAAGGAACAATCCTGGAAATATTGATTAAGGTCATAGTCATAATACAGAGCTTGTGTGCTGTTTGTGAAAATTAGCTAGCAACTAGGACAAAATATTTTGAAGTGATATCTATGGATTGTATAGACCTGCTCACAACTGAATGGGAGTCAGCCTTCCTTAGAAATACTCTTCATTTATTACTGGAAAGCACAAATTTCCTTTTGTATATCTATTGCTGTAATTCATTTTTATTACCCAGTTACTTACTATTTCAAAGAGCTTTCTTAACTGCTTCTACCATTCCCTGTAACTTAGACCGAGGATTTGTTGGCTGCCACAAAAACAAACACTGCTATGTGTTTATATGAAAAATGTTCAAGGGAATTAGGAGACTCTAATCAATAGAATGAGCTTTCCGTATAAAATATTCATTAGAACGCAAGGTTTAAAGCAAATGTTACCAGCATAAATAAAAGGTAGTAATTACACGGGGATAAATTTCCAGTCAAATAATCAAGCTATAATGCCACACTTGGGGAATTAAATTATACAGACAACCATATTTTGTGAGTAAAGTGAGATCAACTTTGGGAATTGCTATCATAAAAAAAGAGGCAAAATGTATACACTAATGAATTAAGATCGACAAAACAAAATCTAAACACTATTGTCAGGGGAAATCACACAAAACAGAGAACCAAATACCCCTGATTTTGGGGTTTAAGGTAACATAAGCCAACACATTCATATAACCAAAATGGTATTAGTTTCAGATCAAAAAACTTTATAGAATGTAAATGCTGTCTAAGAGGGTGACTAATAAATGATTTGGAAGCATGTAGAAGGAGCCAATTTTTAATGACGAATATATGAAAAAGTGATTTTAAAGTTATTTATGTTAATTTTTCCTTCTTTTCTCTATTTTTCATCATATTTCAGAACATTTCTTTTTTTTTAACCAAGAACATGTATTGGTACATTATATACATAATGATCATAATCAACATGGTTACTTTGTACCTGTACATGATGTATCTTGGTTCCCCCCCTTCCCCTCCCCTCCCTTCCATTCACCCACCCCTCCCTATTTGCAACAAGTGTAGCTACACTTTTCCATTTTTTTCCCTTTCATCTTACTTTTCTTTTAACCTTCTTCTCTATCTCCCTTTTCCCTATCTAGTTCTCTTCTCAAATGCCCAACAACTACTGAATGGCTAAAGAAGATGTGGTTTTTCTACACAATGGAGTACTACACTGCCATAAAAAGGATAAACTAGAGTCATTTGTATGTAAATGGATGTTCATTGAGAACATACTATTAAGTGAAATAAATCAGACACTTATCAGTACACACTGAATTGTTTTTCTGATATGAGAAACTATAAGTGTAAATAAGGACAAAGGGGTAGAATACATATCATGATTCAGAACATTTCTTATTAGTGATACTTGACTTCATTGGGGCCAAATGTTGTTATAAACACAGATATAGTAGTGAACAGCTGGAATTGCTGCCAATATCATATATCTGAACTAGTGCTGGGGCTAATAATTCGGATGATCTGTTAATTACACAGATGCAAAATGAGTCTTTGAAATATTCTTTCTTTCTTTTCTTTTCTTTCTTTCTTTCTTTCTTCCTTTCTTCCTTTCTTTCTTTCATCTTTCTGCTGCTGCTGATAAAACCTGGGGCATTCCCACTAAGGTATACCCCCAACACCTTATTTATTAATATATTTATTTTTTTTTTTTTTTATTTCAAAACAGGGTGTTGCTAAGTCACTGAGTTGCCCAGGCTGGGCTTGAACTTGTGATCCTCCTGCCTCAGCCTCCCAGAGAGTCCTGGGATTCTAGGCAAGCACCACCAAGCCTGGCTCTTCCTTACCCAACCCCAGTGTTACTACTGAAATTCAGAGTTCAAAGTTACTCAGCAGAATGAATTCATGTGTTCATTACAGCAGTTTGTGTAGAATTTTCTATACTCGATGTCACTCAAAACCCAATCTTTTTTTTTTTGTCTAGAAATTTCTGTTACCATTTTGGATCACAGCATTTGACAAACCCTGATGGAGATGGGACATGGGAAATTCTCTTATCAGGTCAGTTGGAAATGCATTAAAAAGTAGTTAGTGAATGGCTTTGACTTCACAGGTAAACATCGCCAAAGTACCACTGTAGAGAACAGGTGGCCATAAACAATAGAACCACCCTTCCAATGAAGTCTTATTTACAAAAACAGAAGGATGGCCAATGACTTTAGCAGATGAGAAAAATAAGAAAATCAGGATCATTTTGTTTTATCAAGACAAAGATGACTGTGTTGTCTAGATAGCTGTAAATCGAGCCCAGCTAATCCTCAAGATGGATGCAAAGGGTTTCAAAAGAAGGATGTTAAATTCCAGGCCATATCTAGCTAGATCTTCCACACTTACTTTCACTAACACTTGAGAAGTTTTCTTCACTTCTGATTCAGTTGAACTCTGAAAACCTCCAACATGGAGGATTACTTGGAAGTGTCTTTGACAGCATCCTGTGAGGAGTGCATTTTCCCTGAATTTCCAAAAATGCATTACAAAATTTCAACACTTTTCTTGGCATTTTAGGCGCCACTGAAGGTATGGAGAATAGACACGGTGGCCTGTTCTTGTAGATAGGGTCTTCTCAGTCGTGTGATGGTTACATTTTCCATTCTGCATATAGGCTACAATTTCTGTACATGTTTCTCCATCAACAGACTCTTCATTTCCATTCCTTTTTTAAAAATTTTTATTTTATTTTATTTATTTATTTATTTATTTTTTACTGTGAGTCATGCCGCAATGAACATGGCAATACTAATATCTTTATGAGGTAGTAATTTCATTTCCTTTAAATATATTCCCCCAAAAGAGATTGCTAGGTCATATAGTAGTTATCTTTTAAATTTCCTTCAGAATTTCTCTCTTCTCACCCACAGTGACTTCCCCAATTTGAATTTTCGTTACAGTTAAACAAGGCAAAACCCTAGCAAACATATAGCAAAAGATATGGAAAATTATTATTTTTTCTTTTCCACGCAAAAATTACAGATGCATCAGTTATAATTTAAAGCAAGAAGTAAAATTTGCATGTATTGTAAGATATTATTTTCAGAGCGGTTTTAGACTGACAGCAAAATTGGGACCAGAGTACAAAAGTGCCTTTATCGCCTCCCCCACACATATCATAACATGCAGTTACCACCATCCCACGACAGGGGACATTAACCGAGGAAGCTGCAGGTTGCATATATTTTGAAGTGATCCTCAGCTGGTATTGTATGTTTAATAATGCCTGAGAAGCTTGTACGCTAGGTTAGATCTTGTGAGGAGCAGAGAAGTCAGAAGTAGATGTGTAAAAGTATCAGGAGGATGATGGTGGGTCAACATGAGGTAGAGGAAGCAGGAGGAACCGGAGTACACAGCAGAACTTGGAGCCCATCTGAATCCTACTGAAGCGAAGAAAGAAGGAAGTGAAGCGGCCCCTTTTTACTGTAGCTTCTGGCAAATTTCCAAGGTGAGTTTGCCAAGGCAGTTCAGGTATGTTCAAAACAAACTCAGCTTCCAGTGGTGGTCTGTGACGTCTAGGGACAAGCCTCCTGGGTCAGTCAGCAGCAGGGAGTAGCCAATGGGAAGCTTAAATACGCTGAAAATACTCTGTCAGGTTTCACACCTTAGCAGCTGACTCTTCAGTCAGTAAAGTGCCCCTCATTCAGAGATACGTCCCTTGAATTTCCGTGGCTTTCATAAAGGGTTACCCTGATGTCTTGCCTTCTGCCAGTTAGTCATCTCTACCCAATGGGAGGAGGAGCCTTAGCAGTGCTTTGCATTAAAGTCAAATGAAAGCTAGTCTGTGTGGGCATCAGAATACAACCACTAGCCACAGTTCTTGGCTGCCTCCACCTGAATCAACTCTTAAGTCATGCACGGCGTGCTTGGCAGCTCACTGGAAAATGTCTCTGGGTGTTATCTTGGTTTTCTAGCTAATAAAGCAAGACTGGAAGGTGATGAGTATGGGGACTGTCCTCCAAAAAGACTTTAATGGCAGAGATTACTGTATGAATCTTTGTGCAGGAGGCTCTAAATATCCTATTCGTAGTGTCATATACCAAATATGTCTGGATTCCGAGATCATTCCGAAAGATGGTTTCTATAGTCTAAGCAGCCTCTAGAATAGACTTGTGAAGAGTGAGGGAGAAAAAACTGATTGTGTCCACAAAGAACTTCATTTTCTTGCATTCAGCTAGAAGGACATCTTCATTCATTATTTTAAAAAGGCTAATGTAAAGGGAAGGTGATGATGTTGAAGGAGATGAGGGCTGACTTGGTGACGATGATGATGGTGGTAATGACAACCATGTTGGTGGTGATGAGGGTGGTGATGGTGAGGGCAAGAATGACATCGTGCTGATCATATTTCTGATGGTGATGGTGTGAGAGGATGATGGAGATGGTGTGATGGGATGATGCTGATTGTGTGATGGGATATTGTGATGGTGTGATGGGATGATGGTGACAATGATGGCGAGGGTGACGATGTTGTTCTAATGATGAGGGTGGTGGTAATGGGGAAAAATCTCAAGGATTTTGGTAGACACTCGTGCCACCCATGATTCATTGAGGCTTTTTGCCAGAAAACAATTGTCCACTGTGTCCTTCACTACAATCCACCAACAGGTAGTGATAATTCTCATTCTTTCCTCACAGCTTGGGAAGGAAGGTCACATTTAACAAACTTTCAGCACATTTCACAAAGACTGTGGCTACGGGTTATAGTTTGGATCTGAGGCGTTGTCCAAGAGCTTACACGTTGGAGGTTTGGTCCCCAATATGGCACAGGCCAGAGGAATGGTTTGGGGGGAGGCGATTAGACCAACAAAGCTGTGCCCTCTTCGGTTTATTAGTACACTGATGAGTTCACAATTTGATAGTATTTTGGAGGAATGATAGAAACGCTCATTGGGAATTAGTTGAAGGAAGTAGGACCCGGTGGGGCATGACTTGGACTGGTATATCTTGTCTCTGTCCCCGTATTCCCTCTCTCTCTGCCTCCTATCTGCTGCAAAGTGAGAATCTTTGCTTCACTGTTCCCCTCCACCACATTGTTTCTGATTTTGAGGCAAATGACCATGAACTGAAGTCCCTGAAAGCAACAGCCAATACTGATTTCTACCTTTAAATTAATTTTCTCTAATATCTTGTCACAAGGACGCAAAGCTGACTAATATGGCGTGGGCGGTCAATGCCATAACGCTTGCACAATCAGAAACATTTCATACGCAAGGTAGCACAGGTGAAAAATGCACAGCAATTGTGATGAATTCCGCCCTTTGGGGCTGATTTCCAGCTCCCTGGCAGTGTGTCTTACCTTTGCTCTCCTCTTCCTCCCCATAAAGAAGACTGGAGGGCGCACAGTGCCTCATTATCTCGAGCTTCTAGGCTCTCACAATTCCGTGGCTTTGTAGAAATACGCCCCTCAAAGTTAAATGTTAAAACTTTGACATTTAACTAGATTCCAACTAAGTGTACATGGCCAAGAAGGAATTACATGCATGTTAATTATCTAGGAACGTAGATGTGGCTTTGGGGTAGTCACACGACTGCAGCTGACATGAAATTTATGTTAATTACAAGAGGGTATAATCATTCTAAAATACAATTTAAAGTTGATACAGAATAATAATAGAAGAAGGATTTGAGAGCTGATATCACTATCATTTTATGTTTAAATTTAATTATCTCAGAATTGAGATGTGTAATTTTGTTCGGAAGAAGGACTGTGAATATTTGTGCTAGAATCATAAACTAAGAACAAATAATTTTTTTTTTTTTAAGAATGGTGAGTTATCATTTTCTCACAACAATTTTGTTTTTCCACCTATGTTACCACATGGATTAACTTCTTGGTTTGTAGTTGCTTTTAAGAAATGGAGATTCCTCAAGTACTAAAACTAGAAAAAGTACTTGACCTGGCTACTCCCCTTCTAGGTATCTCCTGAAAGATTAAAGACATCATCTCACAGGAATCCATGAATACTCATGTTTATAGCAGCACAATTCACAATAGCCTCTTCTTGGAAGCAGCACCTGTGTCCTTCAACAGATAAATAAATGAAGAAAATGTGGTATGGACACACGATGAAATACTACTCTGCCTTAAAGAAGGATAAATTTGAGTTATTTGTAGGAAAATGGGCGCACCTTGATTAGCCTTTATTAAATACTGGTGGAAACTAATGTACTCTCGTCCTTTCTTGGAACCTCTTTGCTCTTCCCAACCTAGAGGACAAATTGAGATGATTTTGAAGTTGAAATAACGTAATTGTGTCTCTACCATTGGGTGTGTTTTTTATGGGAAAGAGATGAGTTACAGAAGAGAACTATAAGAGATTCCATTAGCATAACCACAAATTGAAATAGATAATTCACCATCCCCATCCGATAAAATTACCATTAATTAGGTATTTGCAATCAACAATCGGAGTCATCCACTGATGGGACTATAAATAAATCCTGGAACCTACTTATGCAAATAGTAATTCTGCTCCTTTAATCAAAACTTGCTCAGAACGCAGTGATAGCGCTAAATAAAACATTAAATGCCTTCCTCCCCGGCTTTGATATTCTCCGACTCTTGTTCGTTTCTGCAAGAACAAGCTCAAAGTCACTCACTACAAGAGGATAATGTAGAACTGATTTACAGGGAGTAGGCGTCATGGTTTTGCTCATTAAATAGCACAAGACACCGTCATCATTTATATTTTATTGGGCTGTATCTGCAGCCATCACAAACGCCCTCACTAGTATTTAGCAGGAGGGTGAGATGCTTAAAGGAGATGCAATAAGGTCTTTTCTCTCAGCCACGGAATGAGGAGGTCTGCTGTTAAATTTCTGCACAAATGAGTTAAGATTTCCTTTGACAACGCGTGTTCAGTGTGGTCACAATCAGAGAATGTGCGTCAAGTGGAAAACATAACCCTCCATTTCCACCTCTGTAGGAATAAAAGAAAAATAAGCGACCCATCCTGGCCGTTGCTCTCGAGTTAAAGTTGATTTGGAGAGCTACTTAACGTTTTCTCATCACATAGTTGAGGAAGGCAGAACCCTAAAGCCGAAAGAAAAAAACAATCCTTGCAGAGGCCTCTGGCTGGACTGGAGGAAATGCAGGCGCTTTGGCAAGCACACACGCGCTCATGTTCAGTGATGCCTCTGGAGCGAGCTTTCCATCCTACACAAAGCCAGTTGTTCCTTCCTTAAAAGAAACTTTACAATTAGATGGACGTAGCAATAAAAAAGAAGGATGTCCTGCAATCTATCAATCAATCTTTCACTAGGACAATAAGATCTTTCATGTGTTCCCTGAATTTATAACCCACTCTTAACCCGGCCACCGCCCTGCATTCCGGTCTCTGAGGATTTTCCTGTCCCTATAAATGTCCAAATCAACCCTAATGAATTCTTTTCCGGTTACACATTTCTCCCTTCCCTGTAAGAATGGCTCTTCCTTATCCCTCAGGATTTAAGCCTAATATCATTTTTTCCTGGAGTGTTTCTCTCCAAAACTTCACCCCATTCCACTCCAAAGTCCTGTACCATGTAAAATGCAGTTTGACGATAGACCTGATTCTCCCCCAAACCCCATTTCTGATTGTTTACCTTCTTAGCTAAGCTGAAAGCTGTTCCTCTATTTGACCCTGAACATCAGAGAGGGAATCAGGTATATGAAAGTGATTTAATTAAACATTCCTTGATTAAGCTAGTCTCTAAGAAAGAGCTCTCTGGAATAAACATGTGGCACTTGACAGTATTACTCTCTCTGGCTTTAAAGGAACAACAAATCTGTAGGTTGTCTCTTCGCTCTGTTGCTTGTTTCCTTTGCTATGCAGATGCTTTGTAATTTTGATAGGATCCCATTTGTAGATTCTCGGTTTAATTCCTTGCGCCATTCGGGGTTCTGCTGAAAAAGCCCTTGCCTAGCCTAGAATTTTGAGCATTTTACCTATTTCATCTTCCAAAAGATTAAGAGTTTCTGTTTTAACATGTAAATCTTTGATGCATTTTGATTGCAGTTTAATACATGGTAAGAGATGTAATCACCATGTACTGCAAACATGTATTAATAGAACCCCCCCAAAAGGTAAAAAATAAAAATGAAATTTGGATCTGAGGAAAGAAGTAAAAATAAATCATAAGGTGTCAAAGGTGTAAATTTATTATAATGAAATGTCAGTCTCTTCCCCAGTGGCTCCCAATACTATAGAGTGAGGTAAGACGGGATTTCAAATAAAATCTCAATGAAAAACATAATAGAAACTAATAAAAAAAGGCAGGGGGGCAAGCTGTACTGGCATCAGCAATTTTATTGGTCATGATCCGCCCTCGGATGCAACATAGATAAATTCTAGTTTGGGGGTCTCATTTCTTTAAGAAGCATCACTATGAAATAATTAACACCTTTTTCCTCGGTAAATCTTATATGAACTAGAGTACTTCTCCAAGTTGCGTTCAAAATAGCGGAAATTCCTGCAGCTTGAGATTTTGCCAAATTCCTAGTGCGAAATTTTACATTTGTCTTTTTTCCATCCCCAACAGTGGACGTAGTGATTCAAGACATTAATAAGAAATATATGTATGTATATATAAATGTGTGTGTGTGTGTGTGTGTGTGTGTGTGTGTGTGTATGTATATATTTGTAGACTCTTGGCAAAGGTTCCACTTCATCGCTGAAGGAGGGTAAAGTCCAGGATCTGCTAGAGGCAAGCCATCCTCTCAGAGATAGAAGGAATCCCACCAATCCTTAGAATCTTCCTGTTGAAAGGAAAATTAGCTAACATGGACAGTGTCATGAGTGTAGGATGGTGCTATGAGCCTGAACCAAGCGTTCGGGAACATGACGGGACGTCCTGCCACCTGGTTTGTCGTTGCTGATTTCAAAGTATTGAACTACTCACCCCACCCCATCCTGTCATCTTTCATTTTCTCCCTCTTCCCCCTCAAAATTCTGCTGCCGGTTCTGGACGCAGGGCAGAGAGCGCCACCTACTGGTCTGGTCCGATTGCTTCATAGAGCAAGGACATGCAATGGTGAAGTTTTGCTTTGGGAAAGCATTTATTTCTGATGATAATATGAATGCAATAGACAGTAGTGAAATAGGTATATGTAGTGTATAGATAAATTTAGTAATAAACCCCCCTAGTACATAAGTACTGTTTATGGCGCCGATATTCAAAGCATAAAGAATTATATAAATCATAAAATTATTTTAAAATTAATCATAAAAATCATATATATACATACGCACACATATATATATGAGGAAAGAGAGGCAGGAAGATCAAAGCTCAAACCCAGTAACTTGGAAATTCAGTAACTCAATGAGACCCCGTACAGAAATTAAAAAATAAGAAAAGGGCTTGAGATGTAGCTCAGCACAAAGGCCCTGGGTTCAATCCCTCTGAAAGTGGAAGGAGGGATGGAGAATATCAAAGATTTACCCCAAGTTAAATATCTGGTATCCAAAATTAAACATTTATCCAAAGGGTAGAAGGTAGAAATTGAAACTGTGGTGGCCCCTGGCAAACCTCTGCCTTCTGTCACAAAATATTGTTTCCCACTGTGAGACGATGCTAACGAATCATTATCCACTTAGTTTATACCTGTATCTTTGCAAAGGGCAGTTATAAAATGTAGAAAATCTCTTTTATCACTTAGTAAAATAGACTTGAAACACAATAGGCTAGACCACAGACTCTAGTATACAGGTCAGGGGTTACTCATTTATACAATGTTTTTGGTTTATACATTTCTACCTTGAATCACATTTTCTTGTGGTTAATCTTAGCAGTGTACTCAGTTTGTACCACTGGACTAACTATGATTATATATGAATATATGTACATATTGTTTATACATTTGTGTTTCACGAATACTACATTTTATATGTTTTTCAAATGTCACACACGTACACATGCTTAGCCATATATTATAAAATATTATATGCTGGAAGGGGCTCATTTTTAACAAGCAAAAATCACTTATAGAGTAAGAGGACAAATTGGGCTTTTGTTTTTCTTGCATGAGAAATATAGATGGGGGTCTAACTGCATTGTCCAGAATACTATAAGCTTTCCATCTTCGCAAGTAGTACCTTTCATGTGGCATAATTTTGTGAATGGGTGAGGCTTGCTATGTAGATGTCCACTGATATATGTTTCAGGAAGCACAAGGCCATTTTTCATGCCAAAAGAAAACTCTAAAACACACTAATATTAAAAGCCATATAACTTAATACTTTTGTTTTTTTAAAATAAGCTTCAATAACTCTGACATAATGATCAACAGCAGTTGAATGGACAAGGAAAATGCAGCATATAAACACAATGGAATAGAATTCTGATCTTAAAAAGGAGGAACGGTGGGGTGTGGTGGTGCACAACTGTTACGGTTTAGATCTAAAATGTCCCCTCCATGACTGAAGTGTGTGGAAGGTAATTGGATTATGAGGGCCCATTACTCATCAGGGGAGTTATCCACTGATGAGTTCATGGCTGACTGTGCTGTAGGAGCTGGGCCTGGTTGGAGATGATGACTGCTGTGTGACCTAGAAGGCTGTATCCTTGTCCCTGGCTCCTTCCTCCTCTCTTTGCTTCCTGGTCACCATGATGTGAGCATCTTTCCTCCCCCACGCCCATCCACCATGATGTTCCTGCTTGGAGCATCACCATGGACTGAACCGTCTGAGACCATGAGCCACTCAGGCGCTCTCTCTCTCTTTCTCTCTCTCTCTCTCTCTCTCTCTCTCTCTCTCCTTTCTGGCCACCATGATGTGAGCATCTTTCCTCCCCCACAGCCCCTCCACCATGATGTTCCTGCCCTGAAGTGGCTGACCATGAACTGAAACCAGAAGGCTCAATAATCTTCTGCTACTTAAAGCTGTGATGGCAGGTATTTTGTCCCAGAGTCAGGCAACTGGCTACTACACCTCTAATCCTAGCACTCTGGGAGGCTGAGGCAGAGAATGGACCGTGTAAGCCCAATGTGGACAATTTAGTGACTTATAAAACTGTATAAAAACAAAAAATAAGGACCCAGGCTCTGTGTGAAGGCCCTGTGCTCAATCTCCAGTACCAAACTCACTTACTTAATTAATTAAACAGAGGATCTTCAGCTGCGTATGACATGACCGGACCTGGAAGATGTTACGTTGAATGAAATAAGCCAGACATGGAATGACAAATACCATTAAGGAATGTTAAAAAAAAAAAATCAAAGTTATAGAAATAGAGAGTAGGATGGTGGTTAGGAGGGACTGGGGATGAGGGCATTGAGCATTGTTGATCAAAGACTCAGTCTTATTTGAGAGACATGAATGATAAGCATTTGAAGTAATGAATGTGTTGAGAAGCTTGACCAATCAACTCCATATTATGCTCAGACATCATCGTATCACTCGGCATTTGTAAATAGCCACAGTTATGCTTTGCCAATATGTGAAGAGTACAAAAGGCATGTTCCAGGTGTAACCCCGTCACTTGCCATAAGTCTAAACCTAGGCTGCAATTTAGAAGAGTTAAACTGGCTATGGTGGAAGATCCCTCTAATCCCAGCTTTCTGGGAGCTGAGGCAGGAGGATGGAAAGTTGGAGGCCTGCCTGGGCACGCGAGTGAGTTCAACAGTCTGGGCGATAGAATGAGATGTGGTCTCAAATAATAGAAAGAAAGAGAGAGAGGAGGAGAGAGGAAGACAACAAAGGGAAGGAAGGAAGGAACAAAGGAGGGAGGGAGGGAGGGAGGAAGGAAGGAAGGAAAGAAGGAAGGAAGGAAGGAAGAAGGGAGGGAGGAAGGAAGAAAGGAGGGAGGGAGGGAGGGAGGGAGGAAGGAAGGGAGGAAGGAAGGAAGAAGGGAGGGAGGGAAGAAGGAAAGAAGGGAGGGAGAGAGGGAGAAAGGAAGGAAGGGAGGGAGAGATGGAAGGAGAAAGGAAGGAAAGAAAGAAGGAAAGAAGAAAGATAAACAGAGTAAAGGTTAATATTTCAAAGCAGCACACGACTAGTTTGTGAAAACATTTATTCATATACATATATTAGGTGAGAGAGTGCGAAGGACATCGAACCCAGGGTTTTGCACTAAACTACATCCCTATATATTTTTTTCTTTCTTTTCTTTTTTTTTTCTTTTTTTTCAGACACGGTGTTGGTAAGTCTCTCCATTGCCCAGGCTGGTTTCAAACTTGCGACCCTTCTGCCTCAGTCTCCCACAGTGGTAAGGTTGCAAGCCTGCCTCACCCACAGGGACAGAACTTTGGTGGTTTTTCTTTCCTCTGACACCACATGCAACCTCGTGTCGGAGACCCCCCCGGGGACAGTGTACCTCTTAGTCTGCTTTGTCTCCTGCTCTAAACCGAGTGCAGCCACATTTCCTCAGCGTTCCTGTGTTTTCCATCGACACCTGGTGTGGCTGCCAGGTCCCAGGGGCCTGTTTCCTGCCGTAGAGTCACATAAACTACGAGCGCCTGGTATTACTCGAATCCCCGCAGGACACAGCTGCGGGCCAGAGGGATAGACAGGGAGAAAATGACCCCAAAACAAGCAAAAACCCAGCACCAGGTTGTGACCCAGAGTTCACAGGCCGCAGCCCAGCAGGGTGACCCCGCCGCGTTTCTTCCAGGTTTACCAGAAAACAAAGCAAACCCCATTACTGGGAGCCCTGGGAGAGTTTCACGAGTTGATACACTTGTCCAATTTGGGCTTTGGTTGGTTCTTTGGCTGGACCCTGAAATAAGTACTGGTCTGATGTCCTCCACCTTTGAGAGCAGAATCCACAGGAAGGCGACCTGGGTTTCTGTGGACCAGCAGAGGACAACAGGCCATCGGAGATGGCCACAACTGCTGGAGGATTGTCGACCTGCCTCCCTTCCTTCTTTTTGCTTCTTTCTTTCTTTCTTTCTTTCTTTCTTTCTTTCTTTCTTTCTTTCTTTCTTTCTTTCTTTCTTTCTGTCTTTCTTTTTTCTTTCTTTCATCTTCTCCTTTCCTCTTCTTCTCTCTCCCTCTCTCTTCCTTCCTTTCTTTTGTCTTTCTTTCTTTCACTTTTTCTTCCTCTTTTATTTCTTATTTTTTTTATTTTTATTTTATTTTCCTGAGTCAGAGTCTGGCTCTGTAGCTTAGGCCAGTTTTGAACGCACTGCAAAGCCCAGGCTGGCCTCAAAGTCAGGAGGATGCTCCCTCCTCAGCCTCCCAAGTGCTGTGGGCATGACTCGTCATCATCTTTCACATTATTATTATTATTCTTTGTTATCAGGGGCTTT
>PVJO010012022.1:0-35594 GCA_004026905.1 Hystrix cristata | reverse complement strand
CTATGTAGCCTGTGCTGGCCTCAAACTCGCAGCAGTCCTCCTGCCTCAGCCTCCCTAGTGCTGGGATTACAAACATGCACCACCACATGCAGCTATAGGTGAACCTCAAAAGCTGCTTTAACACAATATTCCCCAGCTTCCCTTTCCAGCACACAGTAGATCATCCTTGTAGGTGACCAACGAAGTTTGCTGTTTCTCTACTTATCCGCACACCTCTTGGGACCCTGAATTAATTATAAAAGTATTCCTGCTCCGATGCGCTGCTTTTATATGTAAATCTGCGAGGACTCATCATTTCTTCCTCAGCATGCTCATCTTAGGGAGACCAGGGACATGACTGCTGGCTTCAAGCAGGACAGAGTGCCTATGCTTCACGCCTGAGGCTGGAAGGCACTCGGCATGAGTTACTCAGTCCTGGAGAGTCGTTGGACAGCTGCGATCGGGGGACTCTTTTCCACTTTTCCTCCCTCAGCCCACACCAGATCGTCCTGTCTCTATTATCTATACAATGAAACGATGTTGGCAGGTGGTTTTAGACAGAAATCTTACACAGTAAGCAGACATTCTTCATCAACAGATTCTACTTAGAAACTCTAAATTCATCTGACTCTTTTCACCGTAGACTGGCTATAAATTGGTGTGTTTACAGCCTAGAAATATCTGTTCATGTTACCAACTGCGTTATTTTTACTGGCTGCTGGACTTTGGTCTTTTGGAGGACGTTGGAGACATACGTCCATTGCAATAAATCAACATTCCTCTCCTGTCTGATTCGTCTGCTTGGAAGACACTGGCTGGCCACCGCAAATTGGATTTGATTTCAGAAAGAGCCAGCGGCACCGGCTAGCTTAGTTCTTTGCATTTTTGACTCCCAGGTGCACAGGATAGAGTAGCAAGTCGTGCCTGTGGACGACTGATGTCCCAGGTGATTGTCCTAGTACAGCCCAAGAGGAAATAAAATTGCAGTTGCCCCTTCAAATGGAATGTAGTATGGCATGGAAAAAAATTTATCCAAAGCCCAAGGAAGAAAAACACAAGTAGGAGATTTGTAGTTGCAGAATATTTAACAGGGAAAAAGAAAACCCCTGTAAATTTTATTCAAAGGAGAGCAATTCTACAGAGACAGAAGACCCAGAAAGGAAATGTTAGCTGTCTTACTTCAGTCTCTGCTCTTACATAGCTTTTACTGGAAGTAGCAGTATTCTTAATAAAGGATATAAAATAGAAATGTAAAAAAAAAAAAAAAGAGCTGATAAAGTCTATGTGCATCCAAAGTGGTCCTGGAACCGTGAAGAAAGTATGTGTTGATAAATGTTAGGTTGCCATGTAGTAAGTGTGGTAGAAAAATCTGGGGAATGTTTAATTTTAGGGGGGTGCTGGGGATCGAACTCAGGACTTTGCAGTTGCTCGGCAAGTGCTCTACCACTTGAGCTGAATCCCCAGCCTGTTTATTTTTTTTTTTTTCATTATTACAGTAAACAATGCCGTGAATCACCCTTTTACCGCTTTCCAAGGCAGTCCTGGAAGCTCTCTTCTTGGAGGCTTTTTACTTGCAGGGTTGTGGCTGGCTCCATGTTCTAAGTAGACTCAAAACACGACCTTTCAGGAGCATTTTCACTTCGGGCAGAATCAGAAGTTGCACAGCACAAGATCCCGGGAATGAGGCGGGTGAGGCCAAACCATGTTGTTTTTAGGAGCTGCCTTTCTTCTGGATGGCACTCTGCAGCAGCAGTCACCGTGTTTTTGATCACAGTTGGTAGAGACTCTCAGGAAGAAACACTCCAGAGCTGCTGCGGAAAGCGGCCGTGACGGCGGGATGAGTGTGTGCAAAGTGAGGAGGCGGATTCTGAGGGAGATGCGTGAGAATGTGCCTTTCGATGTGGCCTATTTTAAATGTAAATATTCCATTCACCGTATATTTTGATCGCCCTTTGAATTTCGGGAGGGAGTAAAAAACAAACAGACTCAAGAAATCGCTCGTTTTCTCCCAGATCACACTGTCTCGCGCTTGACATGATGGTGCTTTTTTCAATATTCCTCAGTGACTATCTTTCGATCTCTTTGCTGCCCTCTATACTTCAATTTTGCCCACTGTGAAGTCTTGTCATTTTGGTGAAGGGAGGCCCTCATGGACACAGGTCATCATCCTCAATATTACTCCTTATACTTTGCTAAGAATGCATTGAATTTTTTTTTTTTTAATTTTGCTAAGTGGGAAAAAATTGGGGGAAAAATGAAGTATTATTTTAAATAATGTTTCCAGCCAGGAAAGCAATCAAACAAACAGATAAACCAAGAAATGCACATCGTGCTCCCGTTTTAAGACTGTTTTAAGACAGGAAATATAAGTCATCGGAAACCTGAATGAAAAGGAACTGTTCTTCCAAGTTCACGCAATTCAGAGCAACTTCTGCATGGTTCAGTTGTGTAGACACTGAGGACAGAGCCCCCGTGCACAAAGAATAATTCTAGGAAATGGTCCCATCTGTTATGTTAAAGAGTGCACAGTGCTATGTGATATATTAATAATGGGGTGAATTAACCTAATGAGAATTACGCATATGATGCTTTTAATAGAAATACTGCATTATCTGAGATTTCCCTGGGTGTATTTTGAGATCGAAGTGTGTCCTGGTAAATGAGAACTTGCTGTGGGATCTTGGGGTGGACATCAACGTGAAACTTCATTTTCTCTGAGTGTCTTGGCCTTAGAGTGCATGTTCTTTGCATTAAACAAATCCCTCCACCAAAATGCCAGAGTTCGAGGCTCTTAAAAGGACACAAGAAAATGGAGATGTACAGCCCTCAAATAAATATTACATTTCCTCTGATTTTTTTTTACAATAAACACCTATATAGATAATAAAATATGAAGTCATGAACTATTTTTTCAAAATCAGAGGCATCAAAACCAACTATTCCTCTCATCTCTCCAATATTGGAGCAAAATGTCCAAAGTCTGTTTTAGACAGTAACTCTTTTTTTTTTTTTTTTTTTTTTTGACACAAACTCTCGCTATTAATTCAGGCTGGCCTTGAACCCACTATGTGGCACAGGCTGGTCCTGAACTCATGGTGATCCTCCTGCTTCAGCCGCCCAAGTGCTAAGATTACAGGTGTGTGCCACCACGCCTGGCTACTGTCAATTTTTTTAAACAAGGGAAATTTTAGTATCTTCTTTTTTTTTTCCCCTCGGAATCTCCAGTACCTTAAATCCTTTGGCAAACTTTTTTTTCACACATGGGAGAAATATTTATTTTTCTCACTTGCTCTGATAGTTAATACAACATGTCCCCTGTCCATATTTTCCAATACATAAATGGTTAAAATAACAGAGAGTTACATCTTAAAACATTCGTTTGAGTTTTGAGTCTGCTAGTGCACAGGGCATATTTATTTAAGATTATAAGACGATTCCCTAGTTTAGAAGAACATAGCTAACGTTTTATTTTTCAGTTTGCACGTCCCTATGTTAAAAATATAAAACCTGACTTGCTCTAAGATATGTATTAACTTACCATGATGAATGTAATCACTATGTACTGCATAAGTACTAAAAATATCACGAAGATAAATTTTTTAAAATGTATAAATCTGAAATTTTTCAGGGCCAAAAATCAATAGAAAGAGGAAAATTTCAAACCTGACTTTGTGTGGTAGGTAGCAGGAAAAACACAGATATACTAAAAAATTATGGTATAAATGATATGCAGATTACATTTACAAAGTATGCCCGAAGCATAAATGATTTCTTTTTTGTTTACACCTGGATCCCACGTTCCAGGTATTTTACCACGCAGCAGAAAATATTCCAATACCTAAAAAAAAAAAAAAAAAATTAAACCCCAATCTTTCTGCTCCATGCATTTTGGATATTGTGGATACCAGATACTCCATCTGACCATAAAGGGCCCCACTAATTTCTATCATTAGACTGTAGGTTATAGGTATGAAAAATGTGACCAAATATCCCGTTACATTTTGTCTTTCCTCTTGGGGACATAATGACATCGAGAGGAGTGTGTGTAGTGGGCTGGGAGGAATCGGCATGACAAATATTGCATGAAACATACCCTAGACCTTCAAGGCTCAATATTTTTTCTTACGTGACAGAGTCACATAGAGGCACGTTAGATCCCTGGATGGTGGGAGAATACGCTTCCAAATTCGTCGAAGACAGTAGCAGAGTCTTCCCCTGCAGGCAGATGAGATGAAAACATATTTCAGGTTGCTTAGTTTGGGGAGCAGCGATTGATCTGCAACCCCAGGAGAGCATAGCAATGCAGGGAAATGGAGAGATTTTTAAAAGAGCTGCTTATTTTGGGGCGCCTGTACACACAAAACCCTGACACTCGGCAAGTGTTTTAAGCTGTGAGTTTACTGTCACGCGATGGCTACTTCTTTCCCAAATCCCATGTTCACAATGTATTTGGTAAGCATTGTATAGCAGCACATGTTTTGTGTTTCCTCTCCTACAAATCATGCTTAGTATTTCCTTAACTCGGTCTGTTACATGATAAAAGCTTCATTTGCCAAATTTCAAGATATGTGTGCACAGGCAACAAGTGCTTTAGAGTGTCACTGAGGCAAAAATCAGATCCCTATGTTTAATGACACAAAATAAACCTCAAATCATAAGCAAAATAAAAAGAGGTAAAACGACAAAAAAATTGAAAAGATAAACTGCCACTCTACAAAATTCTTTAAATATCCTGAATCTACTCTGGGTAGATTCAAGTGTGTGGGAAGGTTGTGTATAGAAAGGGTTTAAAGATTTAAAGCTAGTCATGTTCTCAAGGCCGGTAGAAATAACAGCGACATTTTTGCATTTGCATTTTCTGTATTTTGCGTTTTCCAAACTGCATTTGCGTTCTGCATTTTTTTTTTTTTGCATTCTCTAAAATGCCTACAGGGGACATAAATCTCCAATAAACAGGTATTTTAGTAAGTATTTGGTAAGCACATGTATTCGGACTAAGTGGTCTAGTTATGAACGGTAGCTACATTATTTTTCATCGTGCAGATTTATTCACTTAACTATTCTGTACCTCAGTTTCCTCACTTGAGAAACGAAAGAAATTTTTATCCTGAAGCCGGTATAAGGAATACGTGACTTAATACCTAGAATTCATTTAGAACACATTTCGATGATTATTCCAAAGCTTTCCATCTTCAAGTAAACCCTTATTTTTTACTCAATTGATCCGATGTTTTAAAAACCTGAGTATTCATTTTAAAAGCTTTTCTCTGACACCTTTGGATTAGAACATTTTCAATTTTGAAGTAATCCAACGTTCTTTAAATGGTTGAGTCACTCGTTTTAAATAAAAGACACCG
Source organism: Hystrix cristata (assembly GCA_004026905.1). Taxonomy (NCBI): domain Eukaryota; kingdom Metazoa; phylum Chordata; class Mammalia; order Rodentia; family Hystricidae; genus Hystrix; species Hystrix cristata. The sequence continues at coordinate 30,258 of PVJO010012022.1, read as the reverse complement.
GGCATTTGTTTTAAAAGCGTGTCTGTCAACCTGAAATGGTGGTCCACACCTCTAACCCCAGCGCTCCGGGCCTGAGGCAGAGGATTGCGAGTTTGTGCACCGTCTTGGCAATTTAGTAACTTAGCAAGACCCTATCTCAAAATGAAGAATAAAAAGAGGCCTGAGGGTACATAGTTCAGCATAAAAGTCTTGGGTTTTGCTGTTATTATAGTCATTTATTGCTTAATGATATTTCAGAACACATAAAAAACAATGGTCCACTAAGATTATACTGAAGCTGAAATATTCCTATTGTCTAGTACTTTTATACTAACTATTATGCATATAGCAACAGTTAGATACACAAATAGTGTTGTGGATCTAAATTGTGTTACAATTACCAATGGTCTCAGTCACAGGTTCTATAGCTTTGTCAAACAGAAGTGGTCTAGACCACATGGTTTTGGTGTGTCCTGGGCTAGACCCACTAGGAGTCTGTGTTCACATCTACCCTGTGATGTTGCCCGGTGACCAATGAATTTCTTAGACTCTGTCTCCAACACTGACCAATGTATTTCTATAACTTGAAAAATCTGGTTGTTTTTGAAATACTTGAAATGAGAAGAAAACCCAATAACGATTTGTGTTCATGCTACGTTTGTACCTAATGTCTACTGCCAGAGAAAATAAAAGTGGTTTATGGAAGTAATGCTAACACACGAAGACATAAATCATTGATTTGGCTGGTTTGACTCTGGAAGCACAAGAATGCTTCTAATATTTGTAATTAGGCCTGGTACAAAATGACAGTTTTTATGGGGCCATTTCAGGATCATATGCTGGGGTACCAGAAATCCACCTCATTATTTACTTTTTGTAAGTCTAGACTGGAGTCCAACACCCTCTGTCTAAGATTCAGATGGAAAGTGGGTGACATTTTCTTTCTGGCTGTCAATGTTGGTGATTCATCTCAGTCTCTCTCCAAGATCCTTGTCTAGTTTTGTTTGTTTGTTTGTTTGTTTGTTTTTAAGAACCAAGAGCCCCAAGAGCTTTTCTGAAGCCTCTCTGATAAGAAACGACACCTATTACTTCTAAGATTCTCTGCTCTTTGTCCAAATGGAGAAAGGCAAGCAATCTTTTTCCATGTTCCCAAATCCTGTGACATCTAGCTTGGGGTGGGGGATTTAGCTCAAGTGGTAGAGCTGCTTGCCGAGCAAGCACAAGGCCCTGAGTTCGATCCCCAGCAGCAGCACCCCCCCAATCTAGCTAAAAGGCAGCTCTTTGTGGGTTTTCTAGAGTGTGCACATGCAGGGTCATTTTTTAGTCACCTATTGCTCAGTGATATTTCAGAACATATATAAAACAATACAGTGGAATTGCAGTGGATCGTCTCTCTATATCTACCTCAAGTTTTGTGTTTGTACCCAGTTGCAATGCATCATGGATTCATTTATCCTGTGAAGTTGCTACATACACCAACCGCTCCTTCTTCCTCCTTATTATCTCTCCTTGCCTTCCTTACCCTTTTTTCTCCCTCCATCCCTGTTTCTACATCTTTAGGATCATGAGAATTGTTGCAAAGAAAATTTTCACTTTTACTTCTCACAACCTAGATTTTTTTTTTTTTAAACAGGAAGAAGGGAGATGAAATGGACGTGTCAAGGAAGTTCTGAGAAATCAGAAAAAAATAACCCTGCCATTTGACCAACTTGCAAATTAATGAAGAATGGGTGAATCTGGGCATGTGTACACAGGATTGCTAGAATATTGTCATTATAGGGAGGCAGCCCATGACCGTCACAGGAAGAGCAAAAAACAGATGCCCTGTATCTATGAAAACTGACCCAACAGGCCGCCCACTTGCTTTTTTGCCATTGTTTTTGTATTGGAGACAACTGTGGCCTCAGGTTTGTAGGTCTAACTTCCGGGCTGAAAGTTATTAACACTCCAGGGGTGGTTCCGAGTGAACTTTCAGCCCTGGCCTGGAGCAGCTCTGGGTTATGTGGTGCACCAGGCTGTAAAGTTCTCTCTCTCTATCTCTATCCACCCCCTTCCTTCCGTCTTTCCTTTCCTTTCTTCCTATGTTTCTTTCTCTCTGCTCTTCTTCCTTCCTGCTGCAGCATGTGATCTCCCTGCCTCAGCCTCCCAGAGTGCAGAGATTACAGCTACACTCTGTGGAAATTTTCTTATTGATCCCTGATGTACCTTTCATCCCTGTCTCCAACCACCGCTGAAAAGACTCCAGTCATTAACTTCTCAAAGATTTCTCTAACTGCCTCTTTAATGTTTTAAAACTCTCCTCAACCTGTTTCAAAGCATTGTCTTGGCTTCTCCAGGTCACGGCTCCCAAAATAGCGGGGAAATAGTCAACACTGTACAATATCTGTGGCACATCGAGAGCCTGTCGGGGAGACACAGACTTGGGGCCACTTGCTGGTGCCTGGACCAGGATCCACAGTTTTCCAGCTGTCCCCTTTATTTCTAAGAGTGGTCCTGCTTGGGAAATAGTGATAAATACACCACTTTGTGCCGCCATTCAGAGTTTCCCGGTTTACACCTGGACAAAGTAGAACCTCCTTGCGTGGGATCTGCTGGCTAGTGTTGGTGTTAGTCTTCATACCGTGCAAATATCCACTAACAGTTTTCACTGAGGATAACTGAGGCACGGGTGCCCGACCTTCTGTGTCTCCTACCTTTGAAGGTGCAGAATTCTGTCTCCTCCAGGCACCACCTGCATTTCTATCCTTGGAGTTGCAAAGACCTGGCTCACAGACCACTTCCTTGGAAATGCTTCGCTACTCTTCCAGGACTAAGGGGCTGGGACTAGTCTTTCTTTAGCAGGCAGGGTGCCACATCCAGTACTCAATTCAATTCACTATCGCTAGGTTTCTTTGCCCGTTCTGTGGGTTTGAGGCTTAAAGGAGCTTTATCTGGCTTTTTTTCTTCTGCGTTTTTATATATAGAAACAGGGTCTTTCTAAATAGCCCACATTGCGTTTGAACCTGTGATTCCCTTGTGTCAGTCCAAGGACCTGGGATTACAGGAGTGCACCTCAGTGCCTGCCCTGCTGGCATGTGAATAGCAGCACAGCTCAAGGCCTGGTGCAATGCCAATACTCTAGGAGGCCAAATGCATGAATTAATGCATATAATTTTATATTCATGAAGGCTAAACATATGCAAAGTGAAAATGAGACTCTCTCTCTAGCTAATGTTGGTGAAAAAGATTAGAGTCCTTTAAGGTGGCATTTCTATTACATGTTTACGTGGGTATTTACATCAATATGTATGTATATGCAGATGTATATGTATTCGTGGACATAGATGCACATATGTACATAGCTAATGGCACACACAGCCAACAAGGATGTAAAGCGCACATGTATCTACGAATGGGTATAGGGTAGCTGTGCATTTGTGTATGATACACTCACACATATGCACATTCAGAAACACACATATATACATACATGCACACTGAAGTGCAGATACATGGACCTTATATAAGCACACAACACATACATACACACAGGTGCATGTAGTACATGTGTATATATGGATATTTATCCATCTATGTGTGTTTATGCACTTAATGGACATGATATATTGAGGAATTTAAAGACTGTATCTGTGTGTATGTGGAAAGAATATAGACACTGGTATCTCGGTTCACAAATGCTCTCGTTCACAATCTGGTTTACGCACAGAAGTGTTGGGCAAAATTTTGTTTTTGTTTACGAACTCTGTGTCGGGTGGCGAACACAACAGTAGCCACCCTTCCCGCACAAACACAAATGCGGGCCTCTTTTCCAGATCGTGGAATTACATGCGTGAGCTAACACTGTGTATAGTGTGTGCTCATACACGGGGCATGCTTCATTTGTGGGAATGCACTCGTCAAGCATCCAAAGTGCAGGAATTTCTGTGAATATGTGATTATGTATAAAATAAGAATATCCATTTTGTATATGTAATACATTTACATGTGCAGGCACACAAACATACACCCATTTTGATACATAAACACCCACATACGTGTATATATATTTATAGACACATATATATGTGTGTCTATAAATATAGACACACATATATATGTATATATTTATATACACACACATATATGTGTATATATTTAAAGTGCTAGGTTTAGAAATTTAAAGTACATGTATATCTGTGTATGTATAAAGTATATAATTTTGTACGTGTATATATTTTATGTATATATCTACATGTATATACATATTCTATCATGCATACTCACACATGTACGATATAGTGCTTAGTGTATATATAATGCATTTTCATGGTGTATGTGTGTGATTATAATCTGTACCTAGAGTGCATGTGTGTGTATATGTACAGATACATCTGTATGTGCACATATACATACACGCATTTAGCCAAAATGAGCATCACTGACAATGTAACGAGATCAAAGGCAGCCGGGTCTCCTGACATTTGCTCTTCCCTTTCTCCGATGCGTGGCAGGTGATTTAACAAGGCGGTGACCTTGATGTGTGGCTGGCCATTTAACCTCTTGTGACCTTGACTTCCAAAGCTCGTCCGTACACCTTCTTGAGGAGGGACCGAGTCTGAATACACCAGAGTCCGGTTCTCCTCCCTCCCGGCTCCTGCAGCCCTCAGCATGTGCCTGTCAGACGGGAGTCGGGCAGGGCTCCTCCCCGCTCAGGGCTAAGGAGATTGTCCAGTAGGATGCGTGTGGCGGACCCCACAGGGGACTCGGTGGTCATTGCCATGGTATGACGTGGCTGTAGACCTCCTGAGTGGGATCGGGGTAATTCTTGCCGTCACATAAAGACACACTCACAGTGCGCTCTAGGGCTCTAGGACAGCCTTAAGGCACGTGAGCATGTCAAACAGGACTCAAAACCCCATCAGAATGGACAGTGGAGGAAGTAACAGATGCGAACCTTGCTTCCCTGGCAACTTCTTTACCCTCCAGGCCCTCGCTGGCCAAATGGAGGCCAGAGAAACTGCCTCAAAAGTAGGGACAAAATGTACAGCAAGCCAAACTGAGACACTCATTTTCTCCCCACTTGAGATCTTCCATTTATTGCCTATGTCAGAAGGACCCTTCTAATGTGACGGTGAGAAAGGCAAACCACGAAGAAGAAAAATAATAAAACAGAGTTAAGATACACCACCTACAAAAAAAGAATGGACACATAATTATTTGCACAAAGCATTAGAAAATACTGTGATATTTTATTATTAAAAATGCTGCTGAAAAGTTTATACATATGTGTCCAGCCATATATATCTTCTATCATTACTTAAGGCAAAAATCAAAAAACAAAATTGCGAAATAATAACCCAACAAACCATTAAACCCTGCGTGCCTTTGAAGATCGAGAATAAAAGCCTAAGAAAGTATTTTTTTTTAATTTTTTCTCCTTTTTTTCTTTTTTCTCTTTTTTATAGATAGCAAGTATATTTTTTTCTCATAGAACTCTATGAAGATTCTATAACCTCTTTCCATGTAGAAATAAGATACCCTTTATGATGTATTAAATTGCTTTTGATCGTAATCCTCTGTAAAAGCTAAAATTATTCACTGAACAGGAACTCTGTGTCCTAATCCAAGTGTCACAAAGGCTGACTGACGCATGACTGTACATATTGCTAGCAGAAGAGGATCGGAAGTACAAACAGATACTGGAAATCACATTACAAATGTTTGAAACCAAGGAAGATGGCAACCATCGAGTCCCTTTGCGTGTATTTATCCTGCTTGCTGTGAGCCAGCAGGGATGAGCCAGTTTGCAGGACACGTCTTGAAAAATCACTTTAGAAGAGAATGATGAACTGGGGAAAACATTTAATCCGTGACATCTCATTTGGAAAGAAAGAGCGGGCGCTTCTTCACACATCCTAAGCTGGGGCCGTAGCATTTCGCGTGTTTATATACACAGAAAACTCTTGAATTCAAACCCACGTATGCAACGGGATTGATGGAGTGACTTTTCGTGTTTCTAAGAACGCTTCTGAATTTTTATTTTTTTTTTCCTAGAAGTTAAACACCTTTAGCTATTGCTACGGTTTTATGGTAGGGATTTTTAATATTCAAAAGTTGTTATTTTCGGGAAATGGAAGCAGCTAGAACATATTTCTGCAAAATATCTACCTGGGCCTTGGCATCTATGACTGGATTTCTGGACTACTTAAAATCCAGCCCAGACATCATGCGATCTTCAGACATCTTTGGCTGCTGTTTCATATTTGAAAGACAAAAAGACAAAGTACGATGACTATCCGGTTTTGTTCCACCTGATAACCCTCAAAACATCCTTTAAAGTGAAAATAATTTTAAAAAAATAATAAAAAAAGAGTCATTTTAAGGGACAAATTTGAAGGTCCCCAATTCAAAATGGGTGAATAATTTCTACTGATTTCCTGGACAGCGAAGCTATGAATTTTCCCAAAAACCTATGCAAAGAGCTTCTGATGCTGCGTCCTGGTTTTTTGTTTGTTTGTTTGTTTGTTTGTTTGTTTTTGCCCCTTTTTTGCTGGGATGTTCATTGATCAGCGATTGCTACATAAATCTGCAAAAAGTACTATTTTCAGACAAGCATATGTTTTATCCCATCAATGATAGGAAGGTTTAGGGAATGGAAAAAACAAAACAAAACAAAACAAAAAAACCCTGCTTGCTGATAAATAAGAGAAATGCTGCTTAAGCTAGAAGGGCAACTCGTGTGACTGATTAGCCAAGCCGAGCAGGTAGCCTAGAGCCACGTCTCTCTGCAGCTGCTGTGGCACACAAAGCTGTATTGACTGAGGGAGGCTCAATCCTTCCAAAGACAACCTTTCTTTCCCTTTTGGCAGCATACTAAGATGGGAAGGAACTCTTCCCAAATATATTCAAAGGGCCAGAATGACAGAATGAGACTTGTATTATGGTTCTTTCCCCCCCGCCATCCGCGCTGGCAGCGCGTATATGCCCAACCCTGAATTTCACATGCATTAATGAACATTTGACTCTGGGGACCCATCTGTAGGTGGTGACTGCGGGAAGGCTAACCACACAAGAAAACACCTTCTGAGAAAAATAAATAAATCAACACGACGGTCTCCCTCGGAATGTTCCTGTCTCACACATTTTGTGCAACCCAAAAGAGGGGACAGAGGCCGGCCACACACATGGTCCAGATTTCTTCTGTACATCCTCTCACAAAAGAAACGAATTAGAAAAACCCCACGTCTTTGTCGACCACAAATAACTGAGAACAAAAGCTTCATTTTTGTTTGTCTGTTTGCTTGGCTTTTTTTTTTTTTTTCCCGATGGGGAGGAAACAGAGGTGATATGACTAATGTATATATATATTTATATTTATATACATTCAGAACACAATGAAAAATCACAATCTTCCTGAAAGCTCTTTGAAACTGAAAACATCAATAAAAGCTTTTTTTTTTCTTTTGTTCCCCCTCTGTGTGTTTTTTGTTTGTTTGTTTAAACTCACAGCTATATACAATTTCCTTTTTTTAAATTTTTACAAAGTTTCTTAAATACAGTTCAGGCTGGCAAAACAGCTCTTTGCACAGAACTCTATAGTTTTGTTTTTCTTTTTCTGCATAGGCAAGTCTTTTATTTTAATAATAAAATTCTACTTTTTCTCCTTCTCTCTCGATTACACCTCGTTATGTACGCTGGGTAAAAAAGAACCCACAGACACTCTCTTTGCTGAAGTAGAGCCATTCATTGTATGGCACGGAAAGAGCTTATTATTATTATTTTTTTAATTGCAATTTTTTTTAAATTAAAAAAAATTTAGATGTCCCTGGCTGGGTTCCAGAAATGTGAACTGCTAATTGTTAATGCTGGAAACATCCAAGTCCTCAAATGGACATGTCGTGGTGACAACACTTCTTTCGGGAGTGGTGAGAAATCTTAAAGCAGTATTGTAAGAGAAACGCAGGCTCTTCACATTTCATAGGGTGAGAAGTTGATCTAACCTTTCAGGAAAATGTGGAGGGGGATCAGATGAGCTGTTGTTTCGGCCGGAATTGTTATCCTGAATCGGTGAGATGGAAAGTTTTCCCAGTCTGGAGATTTTTGTCTTTCTGTGTCTCTTGATGTCTTCTGTGTGGCCGGAGGAGACGGGAAGAAGGAAGGAGGGAGGGATGGAGGGACGGAAGGAGGGAAGGTGACCACAGAGCTATACTCTGGTGGTTGAATGTCCGTGCGGTAAGTTTGTACTGTTCTGTCCCCCGCTGAAGGTGTTAAACGTATGTAGCGGTTGCATGCCCGTTAGTGTGTTGGGGATCATGGTGATGGTGTTTGGGGTCATGAGCGGGATGTCGTCCGGGGAGCGGCGCAGCGTGAGTGTGTAGTCCGGGGGACAGGTGAGCCTCAGGGTGTCGTGCGCCTGCAGAGATTCACACTCGTGGTCATGCTCCAGCTGTTTCATCTGCAGAGACATGATCTCTTCATTCTGGATGTGGGCGATGTCGTTGGTGGTGTTCCTCTGGGGACTGGGGCGTCTGTGTGTCTCGTGTCGCCTCTTGTCTTTCTTGTAGTAGAGGGCTGCGAAAGCCAAGATGTTGAGGAACAAGAGGGAGGCGCCCACAGCGATGGTGACGCTCAGCTCGGTGGAATAATCCCGTTTGGTCTCAATGAGGACGGTGGTGTCCTCGGGCCCGGTTTTGTGGGGATCCTTGGAGTGTTTGGGGTTGTTGGCCGGGGTGATGGCCGGGCGTTTAGTGGTCGGCCAGATCTTGGCCGGAGATCGCCGGGTGCCGTAAGGGAAAGACGTCATGTCCGGAGGGGGCACCTTGGTGGTGGTCGAGACGTATTGGAAAATCTCGTTCAGGTTGTGCAGATGGGGGACCAGCTCCAACCAGAAAGCCACTTTGGTGGCCCGGTAATGATCCCGCACTCTGGGTTTCAGGCCAATATGGAGATAGAGCTGGTCTTTGGGGTTGTATTTAGACCAGGCCACTTCCTCGAAGCGGTTAGGTTTGGTGTGAATGAACTTGGTATCTTGGGGAACAGGCTGGTTGGGATCCCTACGGAGACAGGAGAGGAAAAAAGAATGAAAGAAACAAATGTCAACATGCTTGCATATTTCACAAGGAAGACTCTGAATCCAATAAAAGTAAAGATAATTTGTGTTCAGTCTGTTGCATTTTTATAGATGTGCACAATGTACCCAAGCTGATATGGTCTATTTTCCTCCAACACGTGTCTACAATGTTGTGTACAATTTTGTTTTTCTTCTCCCCTATATATACCTCTTGTTAGACACTTCTCAGAAGCAGCGTCAATGACCTATAGATCATGAAAAAAATGTACAACGTCTCTGGCCATTAGAGAAATACAAGCTACAACAACACTGAGATTCTGTCTTACTCCACAGAAGATGACCATCATCAAGAAATCAAATCATGGGTGAGGCATGGTGATGCACACCTGTAATCCCAGCATTCTGGAGGCTGAGGCAGGAGGATCAGCATGAGGTCAAAGCCAGCCTGGGCTATGTAGTGGGTTAAAGTCTAGCCTGACCTACATTGTGAAGTCCTGTCTTCAAAAAATAATAAAGAAAATGGAAGTTGAATAACAACAAAAGTGGTTGAGACTTTGGGAGAAAAGCAACAAATTTACTTTGCTTTGGGGGAAAGTAAATGACTAGAAGAACTACAAATGTCAATATGGAGAGTCCTCAAAAAACTAAACACAGAAATCTCATTCCACCAAGATATTCCCCTTCTGGGTATCTTCCTGAAAGAGTTAAGGACATCTTATTACTGTGATACAGCATAACCATGTTTATAGCAGCACAACTCATAATAGCTAAATTTCGGAAGCAGCCTATGTGTCCATCAATGGATGAATGTGTAAAGAAAACGTGGCATTGATACGGCATGCAGTAGTACTCTGCCGTAATGAAAAATAAATTGAAGCCATCTTTAGGAAAACGAAGGCATCTTGAGACCATAATACTGAGTGAAATAAATCAGATACACAAGCTTAAATATCACATAGTTTCTTTTATATGAGAAACCCAACACATAATAAAGAGCAACACAAAAGAGGTAAAAAGAAACAGGAAGATAGATTTTTTGCAAGTAGGAAGAGGACACCAAGAGATGGAGGGGAGGGGGAAGTAAAAAGAATTAAGACGTGTCGAGTACATGTGTCAACTCCCCATTAAGAATACAAGCATTAAGTAGAGGGCTGCCAACAGGTACTAAAAAGATAAAAATTTAAAAACAATTATCATCAAGTAAAAGGAAATCCGGAGTGCAGTATTATGGCTTCCGCATTACATTTTCACTATTTTTTAAAAAAATGTGCCAAGTTATCTTCCACAAGGATAAAGGAAAGCTACATGTTTCTAGAAAAACTTTCAAGATTTCTTATCTTTATAAAGTATGCTCCTTAACTATGGGCTTAATCCTCAGAACAGAAAAGAAAGATAGAAGGAAGGAAGGATCGAAAGAAAGAGAGAGAGAAGGGAGGAAGGAAAGAAGAAAGAAAGAAAGAAAGAAAGAAAGAAAGAAAGAAAGAAAGAAAGAAAGAACAAAAGAACAATAAAACACAGTGGGAGGGAGGAAAGGAGGAAAGGCCAGCGATTGCTTTTCAAGTAAATGGCACAACTCTGGTATTAAGAAGACTAACAAAATTTGAAGATGATAGGTATGTATGGTGGTACATGTCTATAATCTCAGCATTCTGGGAAGCTGAGGCAGGAGGATTCCAAGTTTGAATCCAGTCTCAGAAATGTAGTGACGCACAAAGCTCTTGGGTCAAAATAAAAATAAACAAATAAATAAATAAAGGACAGAGACTAGAAATGACAGCTTAAAGTCCCTGGGTTCAATTCCCAGTACAGAGAAAGAAGAAAAGGAATGAAGTAAGAAAGGGAGGGAGGTAAAAAGGAAGAAAGGAAAGAAAAAAGGAAAGGAGTGAGAGAGGGAGGGAGGACAGGAGAGAGGAAAGAAGGAAGGGAGGAAGGAAGATAAGTTTTATAGTTACGAATTGTAAATACATGCACAAGTTTTTGCTCGCTATTTGAATGTGTAAGAAGATACCTTTTACAGATTGAGTGAGAAAAAGACCAAGCAACATTGCTGGGAAAATAAGGAGTCTGGTAAAATGGTACTTTCAGCCATGGTGATGTTAAAATCACATTTAGGCTACAAAAATCACCAGGCCCCCAGCTGAGCATCAGACCAGGTGCTGAGCGTCCTCGGCAGCCAGGAGCCAACACATCAGCTCATAATTCTTCCCGCTAGCAAATGCAGGCTGAAGGAGGAACATCGAAATTTAGAGATGAATAATTGTAGCAAGATTGCCAGCAACTCTGGTAGCTATTTTCATTTGTTCCTTTCACCTGATGGGGGAGTGAGTTGCAAAACCAGAACTCATAATATTCACTATAGGAATCTCGAGGCGGGTGTTGACCCCTGAGTTTAAGGTCAGCCTTGCTTGACAGCATGTTTGGGAAGTTCCTATTTCTTTCCGCAGTTAGAGCAGGAGACCAGAAAGGGCTCCTGGAAGACTCAATGGTTACCACACACTGGACCGATTCAATCAGTCCATCGGGCTGGATATGAAGCAAAACAAATCCTTATCAGTCGTCAATCAGTCCCCTACCAACCAACTTCCTGTAATTCTCCACGTTTTTGCCCAGGGCTGGGGCTCGAAGCCAGGGCTGTCACACTGAGCTACATCCCCAGGCGTTTTAATTTTTATTCTGAGACGAGATTTTACTAAATTGCTATGTCGCTCAGGCAGGGTGGGAACTTGCAATCCTCCTGCTTCAGCCTCCTGGAGCGCTGACATGACGGGGGTGTGTGCCAGCACGCCTGGTTTTCCACATCGAGATTGTGCAACTGTTAAATCCTGAGTATGTTCTCCAGCTTCAGGTTGGCTTTGCCTTACTGATATGGCTACGGGGTAAGAATATAAGGTTTAGAGGATGGAGAAGAAAGTGAGGTAACTAAAACACATGGCCAGCAGTAAAAAGTCAAGAAATAGTGTCTACCATCCTCCGACATGTGAATTAGAACAACTAAAATACTGCTGAGGAAGGAGGCCTGTAAAGCAATGAGGCAATTGTAGACCAGCATCTATACAGCTTTCCACGTATGTGTGTGGTGTATGCAAGTATATTGCCGATTACACATTGTATTTAGTAGATACGTTCTGTTGATATTATTTTATATTTACTAATAAAATGAAAACATATTATATATATGAAATATTAGAAGTCTTCATGAGTTTTCTTAGTTACAAACATTAAGTAAGCCACAGTCTCTCCTGAATGCTATACAGATGCTCCTTGATATAAGGGGGGCTATAAACTGATAAACACATGGCGCTTTGAAAAGATTTTAACTGGAAATTGCACTGAATGTCCACCATCCTGAAAGAGTGTTGATCACATATTGGTAGCTCGGGGGAAATATCAAAGTTCAAAATCCGCTAGGGCACGCATATTACTTGTGTAGCACTATCAACGTGAAAAATAACTGGGGATTTAGCTCTTTGGTTAGAGGGCCTGTCTTGTAAGCACAAGGCCCTGAGTTCGATCCCCAGCATCAGGAAAAAAAAAAAAAAAAAAAAAAATATATATATATATATATATATATATATATATATATATACATGAAAAACAGTACACTGGACCATCATAAATCAACCCATCCTCTGTTCACAACCATCTGTGTACCTCATACAGTTCATAATATATACAAGTATTTTGGCTATTATAGTCTCTGTTGCACATTATACAGCATCTGTATACTTTATGTGGTATACAGTGCATATAAATTAATTGTATATTACACGCTCAGTACCATGATATATACAGTGTATATACTTTATGTTGAGTACAGTGTATACAACTGACTTGTGTGTTTTGTGTATTTATTGTATCCTATATGTAGTATATATGTGTGCATGTATGTAACTTTTGTACATTTAAACCCTATGGATGTTGTAAAAGCTTGTAATGACACAAAGTGAAGTTTACCTACACATGTAAACTAGGTACACACTAATTGATATTATTTCGCATTTCCTAATAAAATGAAAATATATTATATATATGAAATATTAGAGATCTTCATGAGGTTTCTTACAAACATTGATATATTGGAAAATGTGACTTTTATTTCCTATTTTTGTATGCTTACATGTTTTTTGAAAGAGATTTATTGAATGTAATACCTCATTTGCCTTTATTTTCTGGAGTAAGATTTAATTTTTTTTCTATTTAAGCGGAATATGGCTTGGAAAAATTTTGTATTTCTTTTTATTGTTTTAAAAGAAATGAAGGGAGGAAGAAGGAGGGGAGGGAGAGGAGATGAAAAAATAATTGAAAAAAAAAAACCAGAGGTAGATCTTTTGCAAATGGGATGGCGCCTAAGAGAAGGAGGGAGGGGAGCAGAGGAAAGGGGAAGGGATGTAGAAAGTAATTAAGATGTGTTATGGCCACGTACCGACTCCCCCTGAGGAATATAATTATCATGCACTACAAACATGCACTGATAAAAAAATTTTAAAAAGCAAAGAGGATAAGGATTCCCATTATATTTTTCCATTCATCTGATTTTACTGAGGTGGGTCAATTTGCTATAGACATTTCAATAATCACTGGGAATCCAGGAAAAAAAAATAATAGTCTGTGCATGTTGGCTGTTAGACTATTTTTGAAGGAATGCAGTGTATATTTCAAAGGTAAAGAGACACATTTACTTTGTTCTCAAAATAGAGTGCTGGATTTGGGACATCCAGATATGTCAGCTTTAACCTGATACAATCTATCTATTAAATTTCTTGGAGATGTGCAGTCAGAATCCTTAAACTAAGATAAACTCTCGGAGATTATGAAAACCCCAGTACTATTCCTTGTTGAACACTCCAAAGACAGTACTATCCCTAAGTGGTCTACTGCTGTTTTTATTTTTATTTCACCATACAGAGTGTTTTAATTCCCATGGGCAACATGAAAGATTATAACGATTAAGGGTGAAAAGAAATGCACACAACCTTGCTTTCTCCCCCAAAAGACTCAGTGAATAGCTTCCTATTTTACAGCACTTCACATACCTTTCCACCTTGTCTATTTCATTTAAGATATAATCTTGACAGTCAAAAGCATTTCTAAGATTTATGGTTCGTTTCATTTGTTATAGATACATACTATGACTTCTGTAAACAATACCAATGAACCTTGTTATCAGAGTCCTTGGGCAATCAAAAATTTCCTAATACTTAAAAGCAATGTAGGCATTAACTATCTGTAATTATGATTTATCTGAGAGGTTCAAAACCTCCTCCTAGGCACCAGGTGGCGCCAGGTCATTCAGTTTAAAGTAACATTTGGGCATTTGTAGGAAAATGGATGCACCTTCAGACCCTAGTGTTAAGTGCAATATATCGGACACACAGGGTTCAATATCCTGTGGTTTGTCCTGTATGAAGAACCCAAAGTATAAGCAATTTAGAAAGCAAAATAAAACACAAATAAGAGGAAACAAGAAGTTACATCTTTGGCACATGGGAAGGGGACCATGAGATGGAGGAAGACAGGGGAGAGAAGGGAGAAGAAGGGAACATAAAAATAATTTAAGCATCGCCCAGCATCATCAGCTTGTATATCTTAGTTCTGTGACAATATCAGGCATGGGCCTGCCTTCCTATAGCATGTAAGCTTCACTTCTGAGTCCTCTCACATTAAAATATGCTGAATCCCTGCCAGGCATGGTGGTGCACGCCTGTAATTCCAGTACTAGGGAAGCTGAGTCAGGAGGATTGTGGTGAGTCCAAGGCCAGGCTGGGCTACGTAGTGAGTTTAAGATGAGACTAAACTATATAGTAAGGTCCTGTGTCCACAAAACAAATAAAGAAAAACCTCAAAACCAAATAACTACAAAGAAGATATGGTGAACTTCTAACCATTGCCTAGAATGGTGAACTTAGTTGGATCCAGGCTCGTGGCAGATGGACGCAATTAAGAGGAGGGCAGGCTCTATATTCACGAGACAGAAGCCGGAGTAGAAGCCAGCACTGAGCAGATGGGCAAAGGCCATTTGATGGTGGGGTACAGGGGGGCAAAGTCTCACATCTACAAAACCACGAAGAACTAAGTAGAAGTGAGCAACTCCTTCCACGAGGACTTTAAAGTGAGCTCAGTCCTTCTGCACTCAGCATTAGGGTCTCAAGGAGCATCCATTTTCCTACAAATGACTCAAGTGTATCCTTTGTTATTGGAGAGTAGTACTCCATTGTGTGTAAATACCACATTTTCTTTATCTGTTCTTCTGTTGATATGCATACAGGCTGCTTCCAAAATTTAGTTGTTATGAACTGTGTTGCTATATACATGGGTGTGCATGGATCAGTGTAAACTGATATCTTTAATTCTCTGGGGATGATACCTAGAAGGGAAATGGCTGGGTTTTTTTGAAAGCATGCACATTTTGAACTTTCAGGTGGCTTCTAGAAACTCATAAACAAGCATTACTTTAAAAAATTGGTGACTTGTGTTCTCTCATTTCTTTGTTGAAGAAATACATTTTATGTCGCAGGCAAGCATTAGTCTCAGTGTCTACACCTTCTTCTTTCCCTACTGCCATCCTGGCGGCTTTTGTTAAACCGACTGTTTAAAACTCAATTCTGAGAGGCTGATATTCTCATAATACATTTCTCCCAGTCGGTCTATGTGTTTTTTTGTCAAGACCGCATTAATAAACCACTCCTTGTCAAAAAAAACCCAGAAAAATCAGACAAAAATTAGAATCGCTGATTGTACAAATTGACACGTGCTACAAAACTAAGCATGGGTACTTTGGCATCTCCCAAACCTCCTATCAGTATTGCACACCGTTTAAGCAGTGTAGGCTTTCTGAGTCCCACTTTTGCCACGATGGCAGCAGGGAAATTTCCCATCTCCTCCCCACACCATGAGCTCTCCATTTTTAACTCAGGGGGGGCAAGGTTAGTGAGTGCAGCATAGGAAGGTAGAACGGATGGATACTTATTCTTTACAATTACGTTTTGCACGAGAGAACAAGAAAAAATGGCCTTGTTTGTAGACTTGGAAGGTATGTGGGATTCAATTCTCCATTGTATATAGATAAACTGCTAAGAAGAATGTGGGTAGATTCTGTTGTACATGTTTCTTTTATGGATTTTAAATTTTCTACTACACTTAGGCCAAACAATTCATATATGTATGTATGTGTGTGTGTACATATATGTATGTATTTTATATTTTATACTACACTTAGGCCAAGAAATGAATATATATATATACATTTATATATATATAAAATGTGTGTGTATTTTATATTTTCTACTACATTTAGGACAAAGAATTCATATATGTATGTGTGCGTGTTTGTGTATGTATGTATTTTATATTTTCTACTACACTCAGGCCAAAGAATTCATATATATATATGTGTGTGTGTATGTATGTATATATGTATGTATTATATATTTTCTACTACACTTAGGCCAAAGAATTCATATATGTGTGTGTGTGTGTGTGTGTGTGTGTGTGTGTGTGTGTGTGTGTGGGTGTGTGTGTATGTATTTTGTATTTTCTCCTACACTTAGGCCAAAAAATTCATATATATGTGTGTATGCATGTATGTACATATTATGTATTTTCTACTACACTTAGGCCAAAGAAAATATATATATATTTTTATATATATATATATATATATATATATATATATATATGTGTGTGTGTGTGTATGTGTATATATGTATGTATTTTATATTTTCTATTAGACTTAGGCCAAAGAATTCATGTGTGTATATATATATATTATTTATACACAATATATTATTTATTTTTTATATCTATATATATCTATATCCATATACACACACACACGATCTATCCACGAATCCACAAAGGTATGGATAAGCACACGCTCTAGTATTCTGGGGTATTATGAGATTTACTTATTCCTATGGCTATGTAGTAAGTTCAGTTTCCAAGGTGGTACTTGTGTTTCAGTCACCCTGTTATGTAGCAAAGTTCAATTTTCAGGGTAGAACTTAGGTCTCGGTCATCCTGTTATTTAGTCAATAAAACAGGGTCTTAGTTAGGCTGGAAACTGTGTGACCAGCCTTGAATAGAGCATCAAATATATCTGTCAGCTTTGACCAGCCAGAAGAAAGTACAAAATTCTCAATCAGCGACTGGCCCTCTAATAAAAAAATCTTACTGACAAGAAACTATTTAGGAATAAAAAAATAAAAAAAAATGGGTTCTAGGCTGAGGACATAGCTGAGTGGTCAAACACTTGCTTCACACGTGTGGAGTCCTGGGTTCAATCCCCAGGGCTGCAAAAACTGGGTTCCCATAGACGTCGGCATTAAAAAAAGAAATGATTACCGCCGTGTTTGCAACCTGAGAAGTGGGGTTCATCCCACCGACCTGTAAGAGAAACGCAAGCACCATAAGGAGAAACAAGACTCGGAGACGCAAAGGAGAACGTACCCCGTCTTAGCGAAGTTGGTCCAGTACGTCATAATGACCGCACTCAGCATCACATCGTTCTTGGAGAAGTTGCAGCTGAAAAGCTCCGTGGGACCGATCATGGGGATGCCAAACACATAGGGGACCTCGTCCCCGTGGGCCGAGTCTGCCCAGCTGGGCTTCATTTCGCTTTGGCAGTGGTGGTAGAAGGCGTAGAAATAGGTGGGCGAGCCGTACTGTGCGTGGAGGTCGGCGGTGGCCACCGCTGGGGCCACCCACTGGTGGTCGGTGAAGAGCGCCACCAAGGTTTTCCGTCGAGTTTCGGGGTTCTCCTTGTCTGCCCAGTCTGTGTACATGAACTTGATGGTCTCCCTCAGGGTGTCTTTACCTTCCGGGTAGCCGTAGAGGTTGTCCACGAAGTTGGACACGGAGAAGTCGAAGTCGTTGGGCGTCACACCATCCTCGTTGTCCACGATGCCGTCCACGAACTTCAGGCCTTCTCCTTGGTTGACCCCCAGCATGATGTCATAGTTGAGGAACTCGCCCTGCTCCATGAGGATCTGCGGGTCGTCTGGGATGACGTCCCCATCGATCACGGGGCCGAAGGCGATGTGGTAGGTGGCCGGAGTGATGGCCTGCTGAATGAGCTCTTTGTAGTTCTTATTCCGCAGACATTCCACCATGTCGGTGGTGTCCAGCATGTTGCAGCCCACTTTATCTGCCAACATCCGAGTGTATTTGGCAGGCTGGTAGTTGACCGCCCAGCTGGACAGGGCCGTGCCGCTCTGGATGATGGCTTTCTGAAACAAGCCTGCAGGTGCGAAATTGTGGACATGCAAATGAAAACCCCAGCGACAGAAAAGTAGCTTTTTAGGAGCAAAGAAAGCTTTGATTGTTGTGAATTTCTGCGTGGAGAACCATTCAGCTTTATCCGGGTTTCTTTGACCCTTTGAGCTTCCTTCTTCTCTCTCGCCCTGGACATTCATTTTATGGGATGTTATTCTACACACCCACACACACACACACACGCGCGCGCGCGCGCATACACATACATAGTATACACACGCATGCATGAATACTCACACAGAGATTAGAGTTTAAAAAATAAAGGTATACTGACATTTTTCTTGCAGTAGCAAAACAAAACAACTGGACCAGACAGAATTCAAATGTGCAATTAATTTATCATTACAAAACTCTGTGTAAGTTTCGACTCCAGATTGCATGCATAGAACATCTCTCACTAGAACTGCATTTTATGAGGTGTTATTCTGCACACACACGCACACCCCCCCCACAGTATGCATGAATGGGGATACATGCGCACAAGGACTTTAAAACAAAGATCAATTGACTCTTTCTCTAGCAATAAAAACAAGTGCAATTACCTCCTTTTCCCACAATTTCGCATAGCTTTTACATCAGTACATCATGCAAAAAAATTCCCAGAACCAAGGCAACCCCCATCCCCCATTCTCCAATAACCCAGATTGTATGACCATGAAGTCAAAAATTCTTGGGGGTTTTGCAGCAAGGCTAGGGAAAACCAGGAACCACTTATGATGGGAAAGAAAAAATCCAACAGCATCGATTTGAGACTGTGAATTCATGGATGTTGCTTTTACAATCAAAATAAGGTCATGATTGTAATAATTATTTCATTAATTATGTGATGTATGTAGCTCATTTTAAAGAAATCTTGAGTATTCCAAAGTACCTATCTTTTAAAAAGTCGTTTATTTCAAAATTGCATTGATTACCAATTGGGAATTTTTAATGTTTTATTCTGGCATATTTTTTAATGCCCACACTGAGTGAGAAACTTGAAGACTCCCAGAAAGAACATAGAAAATTTAGGAGTAAAATTGTGTGTTATCTTAAAACTTTGTGCGGGACCAGGGTGCGGTATGGAAGCCCTAAAGGATAAAACCTCTATTTTCTAACCAGGAGAGGAAAAGAGAGGCTGGGCTGTGAAATTGGGGCATTTTCTTTACACGATCACTTCCTGTCTGCGCCTGAATTCCCACATGCATCTAGCCCTAAAGAATAGACCATTCAGCCCTGAGTTCACAAGTTTAAGCCCTGCCGGCTTGCAAGGTCCTGCCAGCAATCAGCTATGTGGAAAATATGATTGCAACCAGGAAGATGTGGTTTTAAAGCCTGGAAAACTGCCCAAAGGGCACACAGAAGATTGAGACGTTAAATCTATCTGGCTTTGCACAAATGGTATTAAAGCCTACATTAGGGTCATTTTTATCAGAATTGTGCACACTCTATAGTGTTTGCTTTTAAAGAGTGATGCATTAAAACATCTAAAAGAAACTGTGTCAATATTTGACCTGAAACAATCATAAGGTAAAACGACCAGAATTAGAAAATTGGTGTGAGATACAAGAAGGTATTTCTTTTTTTTTTTCCTGCTCATAACCACTTGAGGAAATCTGACCGCACAAAGTAGATAGATACATAGATACATAGATAGATGACAGAGATAGACATGGATAGATAGATAGATAGATACATGATAAGCAATAGATACGTGGTAGATGATAGATGATAGGGATAAATAGATGGTTGATAAAAATAGATACATGATACATGATAGAGATAGATGATATACAATAGAGATATGGATAGATAAATAAATAAATAGATTGAGATATATTAGTAAAGCACATACTTGTCTGTTACAGAAATAATAAGTGATCAATTTACTCCAATGACTGGATGAAGAAAAAGATTCCTCCATAATCCATGGTTTAAAATGGAAATTATCTTAGCTTAATGAGTATACTAGTAATTAGTATAATTCCTTCTTTCCTGTTTTGCTGCTTCTGAGAGTTCTGTTCTGTCTGGCTTTGCTTAGTCTATGCAGTACCGTATGAACTATTTCTTAAACTTTCATATATTCTAAGAGCAATTCCTAAATCACTATGCCTTTGATGCCCACCATTCCTTATACCTTTTCTCCCTTGTCAGTATTTCACGTTTTCATTTCATTCTTTTGCTAATGATTAATATTCTTTTGCTAATAGTAATATTCTTTTGCTAAGAATACTATGCTTTTGCTAAGAATACTATGCTTTTTTTTGTGTGTGTGTGCTGGGGATGGAACTCGGGCCCTTGTGCTCACTAGTCAAGCACTCTAACCACTGAGATAAATCCCCAGCCCCAAGAATACTATGCTTTTGATAAGAATACTTCGATGAACATTTTCATAAGCTGTATTTTATCCATGTGTACTTTGTTTTCATTCGACTAGGTAAATAGAGACGGAATTCCAAAGGCCAAACGCTGGGGTCTGTATTGCTATTACCAGCGTTAGCATTAGAATAATTATGATGACAATGTGAGTTGCCAGGAAGAGGAACATCACATAAATGTGAGGCTTACCCACAGCAGAATCATCTCCAGTCTGCTGATCCAATCATGATCACCTTTCCTCCAATTAATCTGGCTTCCCTGTGTTTGATGATTGCAAAGCTTGTCTGGGATGCTATTTACAATGAGAACTGTGATTATTTCCACAGGGCACAGGGAAAATCTTAGAATTTTCTAAAATGTTCTTACAATCAGAGGAGGGATGATTCGTGCATTGGATCTTCATGTTTTCTGTTTTACTTTTATAATAATGTCATATTTCTGATCTATGCCACTAAGTTTTTGGTGGCTGTTTTTTGTTCGTTATTGCTATATGTTTGCAACACATATCTATAAGAATTCTCTGGAGGAAACTGGTGCATAAACTTATCAAATCTTCATCCTTTTTACATCCCTCTCCCCTCAAAATAGTTACATTTTCAATCTACTGCCAATAGCTGTGAGAAAATAAAGAATCAAGAAATTCAGATTTCAGAGAAATTTTTTAAAAAAATCATTGATTGTGCCTTGTTAAAAATAAATCTAGCGGGGCTGGGGATTTAGCTCAGTGAGTAGAGTGCTTGCCTTGTAAGCACAAGGGCCTGAGTTCGATCCCCGGCACCACCAAAATAAATAAATAAATAAATAAATAAATAAATAAATCTAGGGACACCAAAGTCCAGAAACTAGTCCCCAATGCTACGAAAAAGAAAGAAAAGAATACAAAAGTGTCACAGAACATAACTGCATCTACTTTAAAAAGAAATCAGGATAATGGCTGCCTCTAATCCCAGTCACTCGGCCTGAGGCAGGAGGATCACAAGGCCAGCAGGCAGAATTTGGTGAGACCCAGTCTCAAAAATAAAATAAAAAAGGCTGGGGGTGTAGCTCTATAGTGGCAGAGAGCTCGTAGGTTCAACCTCCAGGATCAAATAAAAAAATAAAATCTACAAAAACGAAAGCAACACCTTGGATGTGGTTGCAAGTACTTTCAAGAAGGGTACCACATCATAATCAAAATGTTTCTCTTACAAAAATGAAGCCCCAAATAATTTTGATGCCTGCAGCTAAAGTTCATATGCTGCCATACTTGAGGACAACAGAAAAGAAAATGTAACTCAGGTTTATTCACACAGCCAGGTAACTCACGGCCGGCTAGTTCAGGTTTTAATGCTGGACTTGGCATGCTGAATACCAGTTCTGCAAGTAACTATCTGTGAGTAGCGAAATGCATTTTTTTTTTTTTTTTTGGCTCTTTGTCCTGCCGGTACTGTGCTGTGAGCAGTTTCTGTAGTTTTTATGCATCTGAGAAAGCAAACTGAACACTTCCGAGCTCCTAGTTCTGATTTCATTAAGCAAGCCACTATTTCTTGCTTACCTAAAGGAAGAAAGACAGACAGACAGACTATTGTTTTATGTCTAGAACAATCTATATGTATGAACAGACATTTCTTTTTTTTTTTTTTTTGGTGCCAGGGATCGAACTCAGGGCCTTGTGCTTGCAAGGCAAGCACTGTAACCACTGAGCTAAATCCCCAGCCCCAAACAGACATTTCTTAATAAGAAAATATAGTATTTATACACAATAGAGTACTACTCAGCCACAAAAAGGGATGAATTTGAGTCAGTGGCAGGCAAATGGATGGTGCTTGAGACCACGATAGTAGGTACAATAAATCAAACATACAAGTTTCAATGGCACAGAGTTTGTCTTATACAGGAGACCCAAAGTATAAATAAATGGAAGAGCAAAATAAAAGACAGAAAATAGAAAACAGAGAGATAGATCTTTTGCACATTTGAAGGAGACCAGGAGCTGCAGGTGGAGGGAGGGAGGAGACAGGATAAGGGACAGGGACGTGAAAAAAAAAGAAAAAAAAAAAAGATGTGTTGTGTACATGTACTAACTCACCATGGGGAATTAATCATGACTGCAAATATGGACTGATGAAAATAAAAATTAAAAAAATATACACATCTGCAGAAGGTGCAAATAACTGGCATACAACTTCAGAAATGAGCATTTAAAATGCGGATTGAAAAGATGTCCATGAAATCTATAAATCTGCTTCCATCATCAATGGAGGGTGTTTCTTTCCTAGTCTCATCTGCTCTTTCTGTCAAACCGTGGGACAGGTGCTCCCTGATTTCTTCAAACACTGATGGAAAATGGGGAGAACCTGGGTCTGAAGTGAGCCTGCGGACACTTCTTCTTGTCTTTATTCCCTGAATAAGAGCAACAACTGCTTCCACGGCATGTGCGCTGGGTGAAGTGTTGTGAGTCAGCCAGAGGGGACTTGAGCCTTCCACAAGGATGTGCACAGCTTCGTGGGATGCATTGTGTCGTATCGTACAGTGAGTTTAAAGACCTGAGGGTCTTGGTATCCTCAAGGCATCGCTATATAGTGCATCGCCAAGGATGACTATATTGCTTGCAAATTTATCCTCAAAGTTAGTAAAGTTGAAGATGGACCGAACCACGTCCAGATGGCAAAAAGAAACTAACATCTGGATTTCTAAAGATTGCATTCTGTGCCCGTCATTGTAATGAACATCCCATGGCCATACATTTAAATTAGGAAAAGAAAGAGCGTTGTTAAAAGCACGTTACAGCCTGGGGTGGTAACAGATGTCTGCAATCCCAGCACTCTGGGAGGCTGAGGCAGGAGGATCTCAAGTTGGAGCCCAGGCTGGGCTACTTAGAGAGATCCTGTCTGGAAATTTGTAAAAAGACCCAGGCATGGATGTCATTGGGTGTAAAGTCCCTGGGTTCCATCCCCAGTGCCACTGCGGGGCGAAATGAGTTAAAAGATCAAGAAATGGGTGGGTGCAATATTCAGGATTCTGCTGAGGTTTTCAGGCAACCCCACTGTGCACCTGGGGTGTGCACTGAGTTTATGGCTATTTCCTGGGCCTTCGGCGCTGCCTGCCGCCCACCCTGGGGGCTCCCCGGTTACCTTCTGAATAGTGTGATAAAGTCAGCAGGCTGACGCAGGAGGCGCCCGCTCCAGACCCGAAGATGGTCACTCTTTTGGGGTCACCCCCAAAGGCTCCCACGTTCTCCTCAATCCACCGCAGGGCTTGGATCTGATCCAGGAGCCCGTAGTTCCCTTTTGCCGCCTGGTCACCGGTGCTTAAAAACCCTGCAAACAAAGGACACGGGGTTGAAAGCATAGCTCAGTGGTCGCACTTGCTAGCACGCATGAAGACCTGGGTCCATCCTGGCACTACAAATAAAACAAGCAAAATCAAAACTCAGGATAAGGTAGTTGTGAACGACAAGAAGTATGTAAACATCCCTGCTATTTGCAAAGACATCTTAGGTCTTACCTGTTCTTCCTTTCTCTGTCCCCTGTCCCATAAACATAAAGCAACTCCTAAAATAAAATTTGCATAGCAGAGAGAATGATGTTCTATATAAATGCTGGTAAATATTTCCACTGACATTATAATAAAATGTCTCATCTACGTGTATGAATATGGGTAGAACAAAAGGAAAATTTGATCCAAAGTATTTATAACATAAAGTAATAATAGAAAATATTTTATAAATTGTCTAGCACGCACAAAAGCTGTGGGTTCAATGCCGAGTACCTCAAATTTTAAAGATTCAAGCTATCATTCTGGTGCACAGTTTTATTTTGTTTGGGGAAAAAAAATGGAACGGGCTCCTCTAAGAAATTTTTTAGGGGCAAAAAAGTGTGTATTTGTGTGTGGATGAGGATAGCTGTAAAACCATGTGCATGCATATGAAAATATGTAGGTCGACATTTTTCTACTGACGGTGTAAGATTTGAAAATAACTCCTTTTATTGCTTATGTTCCAAAGTAAATTCTAGGCATCGCGAAATCCCACTTTTGTTTAAATTTGGACATCTCTCTCCCTCCAACACTCTGCTCCTCTTTCTAGAACTGGACTCAAGGCTGGAGCATACGACAAAAGTTCTCTAGCCTTCTCGTTTTTACAAGATAAAAATATAAGAGTTTCACACCAGACTTACAATTCTTTCATCCCACCCAGAATCCAACACAGCACCCCAACTCTCCACCAAACACTGTGAAGCGGTTAAACAAGGAGGATTCTCGAAGTGGACCACTTAGATTTTGCCCACGGTGAACACAAAGCACTTCTCCCTTAGAATTTGCAAACAAGGCCGTTTGGGCATCTGATGTGGGAAAAGGATCAGGAATTCGCTTTGGTTCCCAGTTCCTTCCACATTGCAAAAACACTTGAACCCGGAAAATCAATTTTACTGTGATGTTCTGAAGTCATTTTGTAGGAAGATACATGGTGTCCTACTCGCACTTAAAATTGTGCATGTTTTCTAAAGAATTCTGCAGGGTCAGTTCTTGGCACCCACTGAATGCGACGTTAGGCGCAAATCTCTACTGGAGACGCTAGGAAGAAAGGCAGGAAGGAGGAAGGAAGGAGGGAGGGAAGAAATGAGGAAAGAAGGAAACAAGGAAGAAAAGAAGGACAGAAGAAAGAAAATGAGGAACAAAGAAAATGAGGAAGACAGAGGAAGAAAGGAAATGAGGAAGGAAGAAACAAAAGAGGGGGAGAGGGAGGAGAAAACACAGAAGGAAATAGGCGAGTTTTAAATATTCCTACATTTTCACATGTTTGAGTGTCTCAAAATAGACAACTATATTTTTTCCTTTCTGTACAATTTATTTTTCTGAGTCCCACGTTATTCATTCATTTCAACAGATGTGTACTAAATCACAGAACTTGGTGGCACACATCTGTATTCCCAGCCATCTGGGAGGCTGAGGCAGGAGGATTGCGTGTTTGAGCCCAACCTGGGCCACTTAGGGACATAGTGAAACCTGAATCACAAAAAAAAAAAAAAAAAAAAAATCAAAAACTGCTGAGACGTATTGTAGTGTGAAAACTGTGGGTTCAATCCGTAATGCCTTCAAATAATGTTTCTGAAGTCATGGTCACTTGCAAGTCAAATTTATATGGAGACAAACTCCTTTGAACTCCAAAGCAGCATAAATCCAAAGCTTCGTGGCGCCATATTCGCCCAAACTGGACCAATTCCAAGAAACTGTGGGGCACCCGCTTCAAAAATCAAATAAGTCAAGGATGGCGTGGAGAAGCAAGGAAGCCAAGGAGACGCCTTCCAAGCACTTCTTGATCTCCGCTGGGGCGAGAGACGGATCACAAAGAAATAGCTTCATGCCCAAGAAAGCCCCAGGATGGCTTTTTGTTCTTAAAATGCAGTGAAAAGCTCGATGCTGTACACTCCGCCCTCATTTCCTACATGGCAGTAGTAAAATGGGGCATTGCAGATGCATTCCATGAATCCAGCCTTCTCTGTCACTCACGGGAAATGCATGTAGGATGAATGTGATTTCTGGAAATAGGCAGAATTCACTCACTCCAGCCTTGTTTAATTAGCAATTACTAAGTACCGTTTTGTGCCGAAAGTACTCTGCAAAAGAAACTGCATTCATCACTAACCTTTTGCTTAGTTGTTCAGAACATGAATTCTGATTTTTCTGGAAAGAAAAAAAGAAAAAAAAAACTCATGCTAAGTATGAACATGGTAGATGGTGCCAGTGTATGTGACCTGTAATAACCCCAAGACGGTGCTGGGTTCCCCCCTAGAAGAAAGAGGGACCATTCCTCGGGGTCCAGGAACTTTCTGGCAAAACAAATCTGCCTTGAACACATCTTTTCTTTACCATCCTCTTTCCTTCCCTAAGCTCTTGGAAGCACAATCTTCTTGCTCATCCTGGTTCTACAAAAAATGACTTGTTTTCCAAAGACACATGATTGTGACAGTTAAGCTTGCTATCAAGCCCTGGTCAATTCTGTGTCCACCAGAAGGAGAATACATCTATGTGAAATCAGTGACACAAAAGAGACAGAGACAGGAATTTTCCTGTCTTCTATCTTAAATATTCCAATGATACTTTTTTTTTTTCTTTTTTCCTCCTGAAACCAGTTTTGTAGATACCAGGAAGCCTGCAGATCTAAACTCCCTAATTTTCTCCTTTGGGTGGAGGAAGCAGAATGATTGTAGCTACTACATTTGCAAACAGAAGCATTCGTGCTATTCAACATTCATGTTGAGAGGCATCCTTACACATCCATTATCTGGAAGATAAAGTTGCTCAACATCTTCGGGCATCAGAGCAATGTCAATTAAAAAAAAGAGAGAGAAGAAGAAGAGGAGGAAAAGGAGGAGGAGAAGAAGAGGAAGAAGAGGAAAAAGAAGAGGAAGAAGAAGATGAAGAAGGAGAGGAAGAGGAAGAAAGAGAAGAGGAGAAGAACTAAGATTCCATCTTACTCCACGAAGAATGACTATCTTCAGGAAATCAAACCACAAGAAATGCCAGGGACGCTGAAGGTGAAGAAGGGACTCTTTCCACTTTGCTGCTGGGAATGTAAACCAGTACAACCTTAATAAAAATCAGTGTGGAGGGGCTGGGGATTTCGCTCAGTGGTTAGAGTGCTCGCCTTGCAAGCACAAGGCCCTGAGTTCAAACCCCAGCACCAAAAAAAAAAAAAAAAAAAAATCAGTGCGGAGCCTCCTCAAAAAAAAAAAAAATAGAAATACTCTTTCACCCAGCAATTCCCCTTCCAGATATCTTCCCCAAAGAGTTAAAGATATCATATTACAAAGCTCCATGTATCTCCATGTTTAAAGCAGCACAATCCATAATAGGTAAATCTTGGAAGCAGCCTCTATGTCCATCGATCGATGAATGGATAAAAAAAAAAATGTGTCATTTACACACAGTGGAGTATTACTCTACCATAAAGAAGGGTAATCTTGAGTGAGTTCTAGGAAAATGGATGCACTTAGAGACCATCATCTTAACTAATTAACTGACATAACTGAACTAAATCAAGATCATTTAACTCTGAATGCATATTCTGATAAACTAATGGATGAAGCTGGTGGATTTTGTAAAGCTGCAGATTTGAAACAGGAAAGGGTACTGTCTGCTCCAAACGGTTTAAGCCTTTCAGCTGATGGGATATTTGGTATGCGAGGCTCATCGTCCCTGAAATGAAACTTGTAGATGAGTAACCTCTTCCTGCCCCCGAATTAAAAGACGAAAGGAAGTCAGGAAAGAGACTTGCTGAACGAATGCCGGCGAAGGGCTGTGCCGATGCCAAGGTCCACTGGGAACTCTGAGGGGACAAACGGGAACAGAAAAATGCATACCGGAAATGACTTGAAGGCATGCGATTTTCTGCAAATATTTTATGGAAAAGGTGCCTCAAAAGGAGAACCGTAGTTTCTATCACTGTGTGCATCCAGATAGAGCTGGCTCCTGGGCATAATATGCATATATAACCGCGCGCGTGTGTGTGTGTGTGTGTGTGTGTGTGTGCACGCATGCATGTCAATGTTCATGTATGCAAATACGCGTGCACACATGCATGAATATGAATAACTTCAGGAGCAAGCCAAGGGGCAAATATTTCAATAAAGGCTTTTCAGTGTCACACAGAAGAGCAACTGAAAGCCATCTGTGTGATAAGACTTATAGGACAAGGAAAATAATGAAAATTACTCAAACAGATGAAAATCTGTATTCTCTATGATGTTTACTGGAAGTCAATCACAAGCCTATTTACGGCAATGTGAAATGCATTTTGGGACCAGAATCACTATGTATGCTTTAATGAAATCATGTATCCAAGGCAAACTAGAATCAGAATACAGCTATTCTCTCTCTTTCTTTCTTTCTTTCTTTCTTTCTTTCTTTCTTTCTTTCTTTCTTTCTTTCTTTCTTTCTTTCTTCTTTCTTTCCTTCCTTCCTTCCTTCCTTCCTTCCTTCCTTCCTTCCTTCCTTCCTTCTTTCTTTCTTTCTCAAAACAAGTTCTTCCTACATAGATCAGACTGGGTTTGCATTCATGGAGATCCTCCTGCCTCAGCCTCAAAGTGCTGGGATTCAAGGTGTGAGCCACCATGCCGGCCTCAGAAAAGCTACACATTCACACTGTACACACCTGACAGGTCAGGGTAATTGGAAAGTCATCATTGCCATTTTGGGAATTTTATTGATTGACTGACTGATTTTTATTTAAGAATTGGAAGGAGTACTACTTGTCTCAGCTTCTATCTTATCAAGATAGCATGGAGATAGGCAAAAAGCCCCAGTCTGTTTCTCTACATCAGTACAGCCCACCTAATAACTGTGCAGACCCACGATTTTCATGGCACAGGTGCCCAAATGTCAGTCCCATTAAATAACTGTGTAGACCTCTCCTGTTATTTCCATAAGTAAAGCACATTTCCACTCATTTATCTCTCAGGGACCTAAAAAAGTTTTGAAAGTGTTTCACTTGAGTTTACACTCATTCAAAAATGTGAGATTGATGAAATACTGGAAACAATAAAAAGATGTACAAAAAGTTTGTTTATTGTATGATATATGTTAAATTGGAAGATAATCGATACATCAGTTTCCAAGTGAAGAAATTTGGGGTCAGCCTTGTAAAAAAATCTCTTCGGCCAACTTATTTTTTTTTTTTTCCTCATTTGCTTTACTGGGGATTGAATTTAGAGCTGTCACACTGAGCTATATCCCTAGCCCATGTTTATGTATGTACGTATTCATTTATGTATCTATTTTTAATTTGAGACGGGGTCTCACTATGTTGCCCAGGCTGGGCTGGAACTTGCAATCCTCCTGTCTCAGCCTCCAAAATAAAACATGGTGTTGCATGCCTGCAATTCCAGCTACTCCAGAGGCTGAGGCAGGGAGATTGAAAGTTCCAGCCCAGCCTGGGCAACATGGTGAGACCCCGTCTCAAAATAAATACAGGCACACAACACCATGTTTTGCTTCGCTTCTTCCTAATATTTTTGATCCACTTCTCTTTGAGTCTGGCCACTCCTGTTTTTTTGTTTGTTTGCGTGTTTGTTTTGTTTTGTTTTGTTTTTTTTTGTTTTGTTTTATTTTGCTTTCCTCCTACCGTAACAACGACTTTTTATTCTGAATATTGGTAAATAAAGGAAATAACTCTCAGACCCTGGGCTGAAAGCTGTAATTCTCCAAGTCCCATCCACTTCAAGGCCACACACTTTGGTTTGCTATGTAATCACCATCATCAGTACAATCATGGGGCTCTGTGATATAAAAGGACGGATAAGAGTCATGAACTCAGTAGTCTTAGACCTGGCAGGCCTGGCAGTGAACAGCCTCTATACAACTCATTTTTCTCACATGCCAAAACACCCTGTCTACAGCCTGCCAATTCACCCCAAACATAATTCTGAAAAGAAAACAAATAGACGCAGCGATGCCACGCCCTGTAAACAGATTTGTGAATGTCTTCTATGGGGCGAATCCACGCAGTGGGTCACCGTCTGCAAAAAACGTTAAGGAAAAATATTTCTGTATCTCAGGAGAAAACATTGTATTGTGGAATATTATGTATAACATGATGCATTTTTATTAATGCAATAAAGAGG
>PVJO010012021.1:0-57250 GCA_004026905.1 Hystrix cristata | reverse complement strand
GAACTCAGGGCCTTGTGCTTGCTAGGCAAGTGCTCTAACCACTGAGCTACATCCCCAGCAAGATTTTCAATTTAAACAGTGTGGTGGTGCACACCTGTAATCCCAGCACTCAGGAGGCAGAGGCAGGGGGACTGCCAAGAGTTCAAGGCCAGCCTGAAGTACATCCCGAGATCCTGTCTCAAAAAAACAAAAAACCAAAAAAAAAAAATCTGCCTGGGCCCCCAGGAAGGTCTCAGCAAGTGTCCCCAGGATTGGGAACTGTCAGCTGTGTAGATGGAGTCTCCAGATTGCTGAGATTTACACACTTGGCTAGCATACTGCTTAGACCTCATCTAACCGGCTTGGGCTTTTGTGTCTATTTGTGGTTCCAGCACGAAGCCTCCCTCAGCCTTTCCCCTCCAGGCCTCTGGAGCCACCTATGCGGATCCCAGGGAGGACTCTGCTGCCCTGCCACCCCGGCCTGGATCCCCGACTTCCCAGGTACCCACCACAGGGACGTGTTGCTGGTGCTTCATGGGCAAGCGTGGGGGGCTTCCCTCTGAGCCCCTTGTCATGCCCCTCTGTAACCTTCCCTCAGGCCTTTTGTCCCTAGGGTCACAGCCTGGCTTGGTGGTACACACACCTTCATCCCAGCTGGCACTTTGGGAGGCTAAGGCAGGAGGATGGCAAGTTCAAGGCCAGCCTGAGTAATTCAGGAAGACTCCACCTCAAAATTTAAAAAGGGATGTGGTGCGGGTTAGTGGCAAGTGTCTGCCTAGAGTGTGCAAGGCCCTGGGTTCCACCCCCCACCCAGCACTATAAAAAGACAAATTGGTCGAGACATCCCTGCTCTGGGGAAATGCCACATTTGTACTTCCGAAGGGTGCCCAGGAGAACTGTGGACAGTGAGGTTGTGCAGCACTTTGTTCCCTGCAGCTGCCTGTGGTTGCCCGTCTGGCTGGTGGCTCCCAGGAGCTGGGCCTGCCAGGCAGTCCTACCTTCCTACGTCCAGAGTCTAGGACTTGTATGTCTGCTGGGAGCCACAAGGACCCCACACCAACCGTGCGCTGCCCCTGCCTGCAGCTCCCGCCAACCACACCTCATCCCCGGTTCCACATGTTGAGCACTGAGTGACCCAAGTCCGGTGCACATGGAAACCCACCCTCTTCCTCCCTCTCTCCATTCTGTGTTTTGTTTCTTGAGACAGGGTCTCGTTCTGTAGTCTAGGCTGGCCTTCAACTCACTGTGTAGCTCAGGCTGGCTTCGAACTCAAAGTGATCCTCCTGCCTCAGCCTCCCAAGTGCTGGGATGACAGGCCTGCACTACCATGCCCTCTCCCTCTCCCCCCTCCTTGACAGGCCTGGGGATTCTCCCTCCAAACCTACCCTCTTTTCACTCCACCAACAGCCAGAGTCCTGTAAATGCCACCAGGCTGTCAGGAATTAACATCGGGAGAGCTGTGTGTCCACCTGGCTCCTTGCTGTGTCCCTGACAGGGCCTAGCACAGAGCAGGGGACCGGGGCCAGCAGGTGTGAATGAAAGAATGAACAGGTGCCGAGCATGGTGTGAATGCATGTCACCCGAGTCCCTGAGCTGCCCCTGTCTCTGTCCTGTGGAAACCCTGCTGCAGGACAGTCACAGCTACAGATGGTCACCAGCCAGCAGGAGCTCCGGGGACAGACAGGACTCACTCTGCCGACCGGGTGAGCATCTGCAGGTCTGACATGGGGACAAGGGGACATCCCGCAGTGCAGGGAACCTCATTAAAGTCACATCAGCAGAGCCGGGTGGGGCAGGGCACACCCGTCACTCCGGCATTGTGGAAGGCTGAGGCAGGAGGATCCCAAGTTCAAGTCCAGCCTGGGCAACTTGACGACTAAGCAAGACCCTTAACAAACACTAGAAAGGGCTGGAGATGGAGCTCAGTCTGGGGGCCCCACATTGCCATCCCCACTGTGACCTTGGTGGAGTGAGTGGTTCTGTCTCTCAATTTTTTCTCCCTCTTAGGCTCGAGCTACTCAGGCTATGATACATCTGTGTCCTCGGCAGCCAGGTGTCCCAGCCGGCCACCAAAGCCCAAGGTGGGCCCCAGGCAGCCCCAGCTGCACTACTGCCATGTGTGCAAGATCAGCTGTGCGGGGCCGCAGGTCAGAGCCCTCTCCCTACTCCCCATGTCCCCGCAGTGGCCAACACTGCTGTTCCTTGGCCCGGGCTAGGGCCACAGGCAGATGTATAACAGGACACCACTGAGTGTAAGTGCGCTTCTGTGCGTGTGCGCATGCATGTGCTTCTGTGTGTTGGGGGAGGCGGCGCTCCGGACACCCGAAGACAGGACTTCCCTACCAGACAGGCAGCTGCGCTGTCCTAAAACTCAGAAATGACTCACTGAGATCACAGGCGTTTCCTGGACAGATGTCAGAGCTTTGTCTTGGCAAAATATACATCCAATTGTGCATCTTTTTTACCCCCAGCACTGGTGATCGAACATGAGCCTCGGGCCTTTGCAGCGAGCCACATTCCCAACCCTTTTTTAATTTTTAACT
Organism: Hystrix cristata; assembly: GCA_004026905.1. Lineage (NCBI taxonomy): Eukaryota > Metazoa > Chordata > Mammalia > Rodentia > Hystricidae > Hystrix > Hystrix cristata. The sequence continues at coordinate 54,728 of PVJO010012021.1, read as the reverse complement.
TCAAGACAAGATCTCGATAACTGATTAAATTGCCCAAGCTGGGTTTGAACCTGTGATCCTCCTGCCTCGGCCTCCCAGGAAGCTGGGATGACAGGTGTGCATCACTGTGCCCAGCAACTTGAAACCACGTAATAGCCTTCAGCCCTCTCTACCTGCCACCAAAGGGGATCAGGTCACCCGAAGGGCACTGCTACATTTCTTCAGGTGTCCATCATAGAGGGATTTTCAAAGTCAAAGTCAGCCCCGTTTCTACTGTGCTGTCTGTGAGAGAGGCCTGTGCCTTCCAGGCCACCTAGGGGACAAGGGGTAGAGCCCGGGCTTCAGCCAGAGCCCCTTCAAGCCCATGGTGGAGTGTGACACCTTTAATAATCCTAATAATCATCCTCCCTCAGCTCATCCCTGCCACCCGGAGATACAAGAGCAAGTATTTGCCTGCAACCCAGAGTTCTGAAGCAGGGGTGGAGATTATCTCATCTCTGCAGCCACTGCCCTTTGACAGGTGCAGCGTGTGAGGCTCAGGCAGGGCGAGTACCTTGGGAACTGAGATAGAATCGGCGATGAAGCCCAGATGTAGTGATCCACATTTATCATTTAGCTACTCGGGAGTCTGAGGCAGGAAGATAGCAAGTTTGAGGCCAGCCCTTAGCAAGACCCTGTCTCAAAATAAAAACTAAAAGGTCTGGGGGTGTAGCTCAGTGGTGAGCGCTTGCCTACTATGAGGGAGGCCCTGGGTTCCACCCCAGGACTGGAGAAAAGAAGGAAAAAAAAAAAAAGAGTGATAAAGATAGAAATGGGACTATGCTTGGTGGAAGCCCGTGTGGGTAATGACAGCAGGAGGGAGGTGGCTGTAACCGAATCCTTCCACCCAGAAATAACTTGCTGGCGGCACCTTCCTTCCGGGCTCTATTCCACAGGCTTTCCTAATGTGCGAGCATGTTTGTGTGTTCTGCTGCCTGAGTGGTAACCTGGTTTACAAGGTTCGAGATTCCAGTATATTCTAGAGTATACAGTAGGATGTCTGCCTTCCATCCTGTCCATCGCTCTGCCTCTTTTTTGAGACAGGGTCTTGATAAGTCACCAAGTTTCCCAGGCTGGGCTGGAACCTGAGATCGTCCTGCCTCAGCCTCCCATAGTGCTGGGTCAGCTCTTATTTTTTTTTTCCCTAGAATTGAGCCATGGTGTAGATTTTCAGTCCAGGCCTGGTCAGAGGGGGTTTGGGACCCACATAGGGAGAGTGAGTTGTAGAGTCAGGGATTTAACTCAGTGCTAGAGCACTTGCCTAGCAAATGCAAGGTCCTGAGTTGGATCCCCAGTACCCACCCCCCCAAAATAAGTGGGTTTTGGGTTGCTTGGTGTTGAGGATTCCAAGCACCCACGCAGCGGGGATTCCATACGAGACCCTGCAGGCAGATGTTCAGGACAGTCATCCTGATGTGGTTATGACTGAGTCACACTGGTTCCTGTCGCTGGGGGCCGCTGAGTTTCTTAGCAGTTTCCTAAAACGCCATCATAATGACGTTGTTCAGGCAGTTCAGTTTCTGAGGTCCAAGCCAGAAATGCCACGATTTTCTTTTACAGCAGCCTCCCCCCTGCCCCCGTCCGACTAAAAGCGTAATCCTCACAGGGGATTTTGTAAGAAACTGGCTTATTTTTAGAAAAAGGAAGAAGGCTTTACTTACGTCTTTCAGTTTGAGATTTTTGCAGCACTGGGGACTAAACCCCAGGGCCTGAGCACTGAGCTACATCCCCAACCCATTGTTTGTTTCTATTTTGAGGCATGGTCTTGTTAAATCTCAAAGTTGCCCTGGCCTGGCAGGATCTTGAGATCCTCCTGCCTCAGCCTCCTGAGCAAGTGAGTGTACAGGCTGGCTTGAGTCTGCCAACTGCATTTGACAAAAGCGACTCCCGTCACTCTCCAGGGCGCCAGCGGGCGGAGGGTGGGCCCGGCTGAGCTCTGTCTCCCGTGGGTTCCCGCCAGCTGGGCCTGCACCCTGCCGGAGGGGTCGGTGCCCCGGCGGTGACGCGGTCTCCCGCTCCTGCTGCAGACCTACCAGGAGCACCTGGAAGGCCAGAAGCACCGGAAGAAGGAGGCGGCTCAGAGACCCGACGGCAGCCCGCTGTACTGCGACCTGTGCTCCGTGTCCTGCACCGGGGCGGACGCCTACGACGCGCACATCCGGGGAGCCCGGCACCAGAAGGTTCGATCCCCGGCCCGGCCTGGCCTAGCCCGCGGGCTGCGCCGCGGGCTCCCCAGGACGGCCCTGACCCGGGCGGCCTCCGTTCCAGGTGTTCAAGCTGCACACGAGGCTGGGGAAGCCGATTCCCACAGTCCAGCCCGCGCCCAGGAGCGGCGTCCCCGCCGCGCCCTGCGCCGCCCGCGAGGACTCGACGGGCTCCGGCGTGCGCGCCCCCGACGGGCCGGCACCGCCCAAGAGACGCCTGGCCTCCACCGTGCGGATCGCGGGTGCGTGCCTGCGCGCGCGCCTCTGCGCACGCGCAAGGCCTGCCTGTTGATGTGGGCGGGGCCTGTGAGCCTGCGCGCTTGTGGTTGTGCGTGGGCGTGAATGTTTGCAAGGGTGTTGACCAGTGAATTTGCCAGCACGTGTGGGGGAGGGGACTGGCAGGAACCAAAGCAGCGAGTGCTCCACCCTTCCTGCCCCGTGTGGGGTAAGCACGCTGCCTCTGATGAATTCTGCAGGCACTGTGCCAGCACCCCTCCTTGAAGCCCCGCCCCTAGGGCCCTGCCTCCCTGCGAGGGCTGCGGGCTTGGGCTCGTGAGCTCCAGGGTGGGGACAGCTCGCTTGTATGCAGCTGGTCGTGCCCAGGACGCCACGGCAGGCACTCAGCTAAGAGCTGTGTGTGCATCACCTGACTTGGCCTGCGATTCCCACAACTCCCTCCCTCGGGTGATCTCGCCACAACTCCCAACATGCAGGTGGAAAAACTGAGGCAAGGAAATGTCAAAAGCCTGGCCCAGGCCGCTCGGCCCGCGGCAGAGGCGAATTCTGAGCCATCTCTGCCCATCCGGCCATCTCTGTTCTGTGCTGGGCAGGGGAGAGACTCATTTTTGGACCCAGCAGCATAATTTCTTGAATAATCATATGATGATTTTTGTTTGTTTGTGCGACAAAGGTCTCACTATGTAGCCCAGGCTGGCTTCAAACTCACAGCGATCCTCCTGCCTCAGCTTCCCGAGTGCTGGGATGACAGGCATGTACCACGACGACCAGCTATATAACATGACTTTTTAAAGAAATTTTAATTGTTCGCGGTGGTGGGGATGAATCTAGGACTTCACAAATGCTAGGCAACCACTGGTCACTGAGCCACACCCCGCCCACAACATGAATTTGAAGATCGGATCAAGGAATTCTGAGAATAGATTTCTGTCTGCCAAGGCACCAGAGATTTGCCCAGTTAGTGAGCTAAAGTTCAACTCTTGGTCAGCCCACTATAGGAGTACAGATTTCATGCAGTCCATAGGTCCCTCAAGCAAGGGAGTCAAAGCCAAACCTTCTCCCTCAGGAATTCAAATCTGCTTCTTTGGTTTCTCAGCTGTGAAGTAGACTGGGAGGAAAATCTGTGTCAAAGTTAAACAGAGACAAGTCTCCAAAAAAGAAATAGGTATTTCAGAAAAGAACAACAAGGGATTGGCATTGGGCCCCACGTTCTTAGGTGGGCGTGGCCTCTGCGTGTCCAGAAACAAAGGAGAGGTTGAGGATCTTATTCAGACCAGGAAACTGCAAGTTATTTTGAAAGAAAGAGCTGATCTCGGTGGCACATCCCTATCATCAAAGCTACTTTGGAGGCTGATGCAGGAGGATCAGCAATTTATTGAGAAACTGTCTCAAAATAAAAAATGAACTGGGCATGGGTGCCACATGCTTGTAATCCCAGCACTCAGGAGGCTGAGGCTGGAGGATCGCTGTGAGTTTGAGGTCAGCCTGAGTTACATAATGAGTTCAAGACCAGCCTGAACTACATAGCAAGACCCTGTCTCAAAAAAATAAAAAAGGGCTCAGGACATAGCTCAGTGTGAAAGCCCTGGGCTCTTCCTAGCCAGCCCTGGTCAGCGAGGATGACAGCTCTGATGTGAGGCAGGTCCGTGGCCAGTGACAAAGGCCAAGCAGGTCATCCCCTTGGGTGAGGCCTGCAGGACAGCATGTCAGACAGCAGTTGTTGCAAAGCCCCTTGCTGTCTGCATGACAATCCCTGTGGCCAGGCAGATCCTGCAACAGAGTCCTCCCTTCGCCAACCTCCCCTGGGTGTTGGCCTTTGAAACGAGTGACTCCGTGTTGAATCTGACAGCGTTCGGAAGTAAGGCCAGCTGCTGGGTGGTTCCCGTGGCCACTATAAGGGGAGAAAGGGACAGACCTAGGTCTGTGCAGCCCTCTCTCCAGTATGGTCTGGCAGGTTTGTGGCTTCTGGCCAAAGCAAGTCACAAGTAACACAGCTGTTCCCCTTCAGGGCCTCTGGAGCCACTGGCAGCAAGCAGCAGACCCCGGGAGGAGACCCCGGCAAAGTCCAAATCAGAGAGGCCCAGTGAGATGGCCTCCTGGAGGGGTGCCGGGGAAGCCTCTGCTGCCTGCTGGGTCGCGGAGCCCGTGGGCCCGGAGTTTGTGGAAGAGGTAGGTTGAGGCTGTTGCAGCTGTGACCAAGGGATGCTACAGAGGGCTTCACACATGTGCTCTGTAGGCAAGTGTCAGCACTGAACTGCACTCTTGGTCTTTTATATTTTTCATTTTGAGACAGAATCTCACTCAGTCATCCAGGCTGGGCTGAATTTGCAACCCTCCTGCCTCAGCCTCCCCGGTAGCTGGGATGATGGGGCACACCACCGTGCTTAGCCAAGGCTTCTCTTAACTCCACAGCCTTCTCTCTCCTGCCCAGCTTCCCAGTTTCCTGCCCCGCCCCAGGTCCTGGCAATAGGCAGAACGTCACCTACACGGATGTGCAAAACGATCACACCAAGCCAGGCACGGTGTCGCACACCTGCCATCGCAACACTCTGATAGGCCGAGGCAAGAGGATCTCAAGTCCAGCCAGCCTGGGCAATTCAGCTGACTCAGTGGAGACCCGGCCTCAAAATAAAAAAGAAGGGCTGGGGATGCTGCTCAGTGTCAGCAGGGTGGGGGGCTGTGCCGCCGGCGGCCCCGTCCCTTAGTGAAGCGGATGGGCAGCCGCGCTCTGTGTCGTAGGTGTACAATGACCAAGGGAAGGTGATCCGCTACCGCTGCGAGCTGTGCGAGTGCAACTTCAACGACCGCAACGCCAAAGACCTGCACTTGCGGGGTCGGCGGCACCGGCTGCAGTACCGGGTGCGTCCGCAGGGAGAACCCGGCCGCCCGAGGGCTCCAAGCGGTCGGTTTAACTTCGGGCTCCGTGTGGGGAAGGGCCCGGCTCTCAGCGCATCTGTTGCTTCCGTGGGACTGACACGTGCCTGGTGCCTCTAGGCCCCGGACGAGTTGCATGTCGCGGTTGGTCACTGCGTACCGCGAGGTCTGTGGCGGCCTCTCGGCCCCTCCTCTGCTGGGGATCCGCCCGCCCGCGCCGCGCCGCGCCCGCCTGCTTCCCCGCGCGCTGCCGGGCCTGCGGTTTCTTGGCGGCGGGCGGTCCCTCCCAGGCTCCCCCTGCATTCCCTCTACGGGCAGGGCTGTGCCCAGCGCCAGGCGCAGAGGGCGCGGGAGCAAGAGGAGCGAGGAAGGCAGGGAGGGATGAAGTGGGTGGATGGATGATAGATAAATGACTGGCTGGATGGGCAAGTGGGTGGATGGGCGGATAACTAGGGTGAGAAGTTTGAAGACTTTGCGGGATGTAAACCCAGCCGTCCGGAAACGCAGCCGGGGTGTCTCGAGGCCGGGCCGCCCGCTCCGCTGGTGACCCCACCTTGCCCCCCAGAGGAAAGTGGACCCCCGCCTGCCGCTCGTCGCGGGCCCCGGCCGGCTGCAGAGGCTGCAGGAGGAGCAGGCACGCAAGCATCGGCAGGTGGTGCAGCGGCAGCTGGAGGAGACGCGGCAGCGCTGGCGGGCAGAGCTGAGGTGCCGCCACCCCACATGCCCCAAAGGGACAGGCCACCCCCACGGGATGGGTCACCTCTGCTGCTTCCCCACATGGACGTCCAGCCGCCCACCACGGCTCAAGCCGTCACTGTCCGTCCCACGCTGGGAGTGGGGATTATGGTTGGAGACAGTGCTCAGCGCTGTTACCACACAGCACGTGTCCCTCGACCTCTGGTGTCCCCTGTGTCCTCTGACCTCTGACCCCCCGTGTTCCCCAACCATGGACACACTCGTCATCTCCTCCTACACCCCGTGGTGTCGGAGCACTTTCCTGCCCAGTACCTGATTTATAAAGTGTCTGGCGGCAGCAGATCTGGGTGGAGAGGGCGCTGGGGACAGTCCCCAGGGCAGCCACCACCCAGCCTCCGTCTCCTGGTGGCCTCACCACCCGGGTCATCTGGTCCCCAGGCACCATGAGGTGCGCTGCAAAGACCGGAAGGAGGAGTTGCAGCCCCAGGATGAGGAGCAACCACTTGTGTCCCCTGCCTGGGCCCTTCTGTCCCCTGCAGACAGGCCAGGGACACCGGCGGCCCGAGTCCAGGTAGGCGCAAGGTGTGCAGGGACAGCGACCTCCCCATGTCTCAGCCTCCTGCAGCCCCAGGGTTGTCCCGTCATGGGGGCCTCATCACACACCCCTGCCTGTCCCCACACCGTGGCCATCCTGAGTCCCCACAGGCCGGTCCCAGGGCCTGGAAATAAGACAGAATTGCCAATGAGCGCTTGCCTGGCTCCCTGGCCCAGGCCTCTCTCGGTCTCCCTGCTGCCTGCGGGGCCCCTTGGGCCCAAGGTCTCCATGCCCCTGCTGAATGAGGGCTGCCTTTCCCTGCAGTCCAAGCGGCGGCCGGAGACCAGCGATGACCGTCACGTCATGTACAAGCACGCGGCCATCTACCCCACAGAGGTGGAGCTGCAGGCCATCCAGAAGGCCGTGTCGCATGCAGAGCGGGCCCTCAGGCTGGTGTCCGACCTGATGGCTGAGGAGGACTTGGAGAGCTTGGGGAATGAGGGCGGCCAGTGCAGGTAATGGAGTCACCCCAAAGCCCCACAGCCCTGGGCAGAGGGCCAGGCTGGGAATGGAAGTGGGCGCTGGGCCCACAGAGGCCAGGCTGGCAGCCACAGGCTCACAGCCCTTGGAGGAGAAAGTCCTAGCTGGGTGTGGTGGCCCACGCCTGTTGTCCCGGCACTCAGGAGGCTGAGGCAGTAGGATTTCAAGTCTGAGGCCAGCCTGGGAAAGTTAGGAAGAACGAATCTCGAAATTTAAAAAAAGAAATGTAAAGATCAGGGGGCGTAGCTCAGTGCCGAGCTCTTGCCTAGCATGCAGGAGGCCCCGGGTTCTATTCCCAGCTCCACAAAATAAATAAAATGTAGTTCACAGAGGACGAACCAACTCCATGAACCCAGTTTCCTCACAAGTTCCAGGAAGCTAAGTGCGAGTATGAGTTCACTTCTCCACCCCGCAGGGCGGTTGAGTAATCAGAGAACAGAATGTCAATGAGACTCCTGTGAATCTCCGTGCTGAGGGGCAGGAAGGTCCCTCAAGCTGAAATTGTCATATGATTTGATCATCCCAGAGGGAGCTGGCTTTACAACTCCTTCCACTGACGGCTATGTCAGTTTCATTTCTTCCTGCCAAGTGCCTTTGACCAAGGATCTTGGTTCCATTTTACAAATAAGGAATCTGAGTATTCTGGGAGTCTGAGGCAGGAGAATCTCAAGTTCAAACCCAGCCTGGAAAATTTAGCAAGACCCTGTCTCAAAATTTAAAAAAAGGTGGGTGCTGGGGATACAGCTCAGTGCCTTCGCACGAGTTCAATCCCCATTACTACCAACAAAAAGAAAAGAAAAGAAAAGAAAGAAACAAACCAAGGTATAGGGAAGCTCGGGGTGCCCGGCCCCTTCCCTGATGCCAGCGTCTCTCTGCCCTTGCAGTGTGGCGTCCTCACCACGCATCCTGAAGGGTGTCATGCGGGTCGGCATCCTGGCCAAGGGCCTGGTCCTGCGGGGCGACAGGAATGTGCGGCTGACCCTGCTCTGCTCCCAGAAGCCCACGCGTGCCCTGCTGTGCAGAATCGCCGCACGGCTGCCCCAGCAGCTCCTGGTAAGGCCGCGCTCTGTGCCTGAACCTGCTCTACCCAGGGGCCACCGCGTTAGGATCCTGAAAGCAGACAGGGTTTGCTGTGTGTGTGGTGTGGTGCTGAGGATGGAGCCTGGGGCCTGGCACATGCTAAGCAAGAGCTCACCACTGAGCCACATTCCTAGCCCTTTTTATTTTGAGACAGGGTCTCTTTAAATTGCCCATGCTGGGCTCTAATTTGCCATCCTCCTGCCTCAGCCTCACGAAGGGCTGGATGACAGGCATGTGCCACTATGCCTGCCTAAAGTTCATGTTTATAAACAGCTGCAGAGAGAAAGCACTGGAAACTTCAGGGTCCCCTGATGTGGAGTGGTCAGGCTACCACTGAGAAACCATCCAAATGTCCCACCATGGGGACAGTAACATGTATGTCACACCCGCCCTTCAGAACCACGACCACTCTTACAGAGGGGAAACCAAGAAGAAGAATGGGCAGAAGCCAGCCTGCAAGCCCAGTGCTGGGAGGCTGAGGCAGGAGGATGGCTGCGAGTGTGGGGCCAGCCTGGGCTACAAAGTGACTTCAAGGGTTCAAGATCAGCCTGGACTACATAGCAAGACCCTGTAACAATGAGCCACCTTTTTTTTTGGTGCTGGGGATTGAACTCAGGGCCTCGTGCTTGCTAGGCAAGTGCTCTAACCACTGAGCTAAATCACCGGCACCCACATAATGATTTTTAAAAGATTAAAGTAAGTTTATTATAAAAGTACAACAGATATGAACACAGTCAAATAATATATTACCACACACTGAGGCAAGAGACAGGTCCAAAGATGAAGGGGAATCTTGTGAGGAAGAACCTCGCATGAGGGGCACTTCCGCAGGTGAGAGAGAAGATGCCACGCTATACCCAGGTTGTTAGTTTCCCAAGGTCTGTGTTCAGCCAAAAGCAACTTGGTGCCAACAGGCCTGTGTGCTGGAAGGATCGCTCCCAGGCGTGGCCAGATGCAGGGACACACACACCCCGATGCACACTCAAGGCTCTCTGTAAGTAACATTTTTTTCCCAAGGAGGGTGAGGGGCAGCCAGCCCCCGCGCCCCGTGAGAAATGGCCCGCAGCTGAGGTCACCTGGAGAGCACATGCGTGTCCTAACTCTCATATTTTAACCCTGACAGACCCTGACTGAAAAAAAAAAATCTGAAGCCGAAAGTAGGGGCGCATATCTTTAATTCCAGCACTCTGGGAGGCTGAGGCAGGAGGATCATGAGTTCTAGCCCAGCCTGGACAACTTAGTGACTGAACGAGACCCTGTCTCAAATTTTTAAAAAAGGGCTGGGGGTGTAACTCAATAGGAAGGCCCTGGGTTCTATCTCTGCTGCTGCAAAAAAGGAGGACAAACAAATCCGAACCGAGAGCAGTCTGCTCTGAGTTTGTCCTGTGCCCTGGGGAAGCTGCCATCGCAGCCCAACCTGTCCAGCGAGAGGCAGACACTGACTGGGGGCTGGGCAGACCCCAGGGTGGACAGGCAACCGTTGGCAGGCTCCCTTCTGGTTCATCCTCTGAGAAGTTAAAGCTAGGGGGCTGGGGGTACTTCAGACGGGTGGGGGAGGCGAGGGTTCCCAATAGAGGGCAGGATGCCGGAGATCAGGAGATGGGAGGGCAGCATTACACATAAAGGGCCACACCTGCAAGGCCAAATTCAGGGCAGGAGAATTGGGCGGGAGGCACGAGGCCTGGATCAAGCTGGACCTGAGGCCGCAAGAGGAGGTAGGATTCAGGAAAACAGGAAGACTGCGTAGTCCTGAGTACTTGCTGGCTACCTCGGGGGTGCCAAAGACAGCTGAGATGCGGGTGCTGCTTCCTGGAAGTTCACAGCCCAATGGCAAAGAGAAGGAAGCCCTGGGTGCCATGAAGTGGCCATGGCTGTGGGATGGCGGGAGTTGCCCCAGCCCAGGCTGCACGCAGAGCCACGGGGCCACCTCCCCTCGGAGCCCTGCATGGGAGAAAGGCGCATCTCCCTGGAAGGCCAGACTCGGGTGTGAACCCAGGCAGCGCGGAGGGTGTGACCATGGACAGGTGGCTGGGCTGCCACACAGGCCTGGTGACTCCTGTCCTTCCCACAGGTGACCGCGTCATCTCATCCTAGTTTTATTTTATTTTTGTTTGTTGTGTTGTGGTACTAGGGGTCAAACCCGGGGCCTTCACACCGAGCTCCATCCCTGACCCTTTTTAGTTTTTATTTTGAGACAGGGTCTTGCTAAATCACTAAGTTGCCCAAGCTGGGCTGGAGCTTGCGATGGTCCTGCCTCAGCCTCCCAGAGTGGTGGGATGACAGGTATGCACCACCACACCCAGGTCCGTGATCATTCTGATTTGGTTTCTCTGAACACGGGCATAATTTTTGTCATGGTGGTAGAAGGGTCATTTTTCTGTCTTTTCACTTGCCCAACCCCCCCGCCACCCCCTTTGGAAGGCATGTCTTGTTTTTACTGGTTTCTGGGCATCCTTTACACGGGCGGGCCCTTACAGCACGCATGTCTACGCATGTGCACCCTGTAGGGTCACACGGTTCCCAGCACAGGGCTGCACTCAGAGTGAGTGTGCGTGGCCGGCAAGTGGCCCCGCACACACCGGCCACCGCCTTGCCCTTGGCCTGTGAGCCTTGGCTGGAGTAACGGGGCTTCATGTTTCATCCGCACTTCCAGATGGTGACCGACGACAAGTACGAAGTCTCCTCCGACCCCGAGGCCAGCATCGTCATCTCCTCCTGTGAGGAGCCCAGGATGCAGGTCACCGTGTCCGTCACCTCACCCCTGATGCGACAGGACCCAGGTGTGGCCAGGCCCCTCCGTCCCACGCGTCCAGGGTGCCTCTCACACCTGTCCCCAGGGCCACAGCTACAGCCTCGAGGCTCCTCTCTTACCCACCTTGCCACTGGGCGCACAAGAGCCGGGTGTCCGGAGCTGGGATCCCAGTGCACAGGAGGCTGAGGCAGGAGGGTCATGATTTCAAGGCCAGCCTGGACTACATAGTAGAACCTTGTCTTTACAAAGTCAAAAAAACCAAAAAAAAGTCAAATAAAGAAGAGAAAGGATGAACCGCCCCACCTCCAGATCTGGAAAGAATAATTAATTGTGATTTTTCTCAATTGCAAATAAATTCAGAGATGATCATGATCAGTAATGAAATTCCCTTCAGACATCAGAGTCATACATGTATTAATATACCACCAGAATTTGTCCATGACAAAACATCGAAACTGAAGAGATCTTTTCTTTTTCTCCTCCTCCTCCTTCTTCTTCTTTTTTTTTTTTGTTGTTGTTGTTGTTATTATTTTCAGAGAGATCTCACTATGTAGTTCAGGCTGGCCTTGAACTCAGACTAGCCTGGAACTCACGGTGATCCTCCTGCCTCAGCCTCCCAAGTGCTGGGATGGCAGGTGTGTGCCACCATGCCTGGCTTGAAGAGATGTTTTCAAGGAAAAAAACCATTTAATTTTTTTGTTGGATTATTGTCTAGTTAGAACTGCAAAACAGATATTTATAAGCATAAAATATGAATTAAATTTGAAATTTGCAAATAGCTTCTAAGGTTAATTCCATAAATCATTTAGTAGGGAAAAAAATTAGCTGGCCACTTTTTACATATGTAAATATAAACAATAAGTAGGTTATCTCCTACTTGGGAAAATAACTCAGAATGAAGTAGAAATTAGATGATGAAACCAGAAAACAAAACAAAACAAAAGAGCTGGGTTTGGGGTGTGGAGGAAATGACTCGGCGACAGTGCTGAGGGTCAGGCCGGGCCGCAGGGACATCACCAGGGCGGGACACAGCCACCACCGTGCGCCAGCCCAGCGCTGGGCCCCTGCATCCCCGACCAGGTGAAACCAGGCAGAAGATCCAAGCAGTGTCATGTTGTCACCGGGGCCACATGTCACAGAGGCGGGCTCAGGGGGCTGTGAAGGCACAGGCGCCACTCCTGGGAGGGTGCAGCGGCCGCCACCTCTGTGTGCCCTGGACTCTCAGCTCTAGACCCTTCTAGAACAGTCTCCAGGATGGTTTTCCAGACCACAGCCACCCTGAAACCCTCTGTGTGATTTTTATTTTTTTAATTTTTGGGAGGGTTATAGCTGAGGGCCATAAAGTACTGTTTCAATTGATTTGCTTTTATAGCTGAAAATCATCACAAGTAGAAAGCCATTATCAGGTGTCACTAATAGTCATCTAAAAAATAAACACAGCAGGAAGCCGGGAGTGAGGTTGCACCCTGTCATCCCAGCAACGTAGGAGGCTGAGGCAGGAGGATGCCAAGTTAAAGGTCAGCCTGGCCAATTTAGCAATACAACAAAACCCCATCCCAAAATAAAAGATACAAAGGCCCAGCATGTAGATCATTGTGAAGGGGCTGGGTCCCATCCCCAGTACTGCAGAATAAATAAATGAGTACGGTGTGTCCTGACTGGGCAGATTAAGAGGCCCCTAGTCCTTCTGGGACACCCAACATCCTCTGACCCACAGTCCGTGGGAGCTGGCCCACCAGGAAAGTCTCCTTCTTGTGCCTACTGCCTCAGTGTCCCCTCCCAGCCTGGGGGGGCCTCATAAAACCCCCTTCCCTCATGCACACCCACCAGTAAAACTTGACACATCTCTCTCCCTCTGTCTGTCCTGGGGATGGAACCCGGGGCCTTCACACTGAGCTCCATCCCCAGCACTTTTTATTTTTTATCTCGAGACAGGGTCTTGCTAAGTTGCCCAGCCTGGTGTCAAACTTGAGATCCTCCTGCCTCAGCCTCCTGAATAGCTGGGATGAAAGGCATGCGCTACTGCACTGCACCCACATCTCAGGATATATTGGGAAGTTTCTGGAACCCAGGCCTGATCTGTAGTTTTACATCTTCAATTTAACTCGCTCGAAGTGAAGGGCAAAGCCAAAGCCAGGGAACTGGTTCCCACATAGCGCACCCCTTGGGGAGAGGAGGGTTGTGTGGCAGTGGTTTCTTGAGTCCTTGCTAGATACATAAAACAAGGCCCCGAGCCGCTCACTGAGGCAGTGGCAACAGAGTGGGATTGTCACATCCCCGCATCCCCGGGGCTTACCGTACTCTTCCTTGCAGAAGGAAAGGAGGAAGCGCAGCCTGACCCAGATGTCCTGAGCCCCAAGAAGTGCCTGGAGTCCCTGGCCGCCCTCCGCCATGCCAAGTGGTTCCAGGTCAGGGGTGTGAGGGTAGGGATGGGGGAGAGCGGGCCACATCACCAAACAGGGCTCTTGTGAGTGGCTGCTGGTCTCCTAAAGTCGGGCGCTTGTAGGGCGAGGTGGCATACACCTGTTATCCCTGTACTCTGGGAGGCGGAGGCAGGAGGATCCCAAATTGGAGCCCAACCTGGGCAACTTAGCAAGACCGCATCTCATAATACAAAATAAAAGGCCACACAACTGAGGCTCCCAAGAGCTAACCATGCGCTTCCTCCCAAAGGCGAGAGCCAGCAGCCTACAGCCCTGTGCGATTGTCATCAGGGTCCTGCGGGACCTCCGCCAACGTGTGCCCACGTGGGGGGCCCTGCCGGCCTGGGTAAGGCAGTGAAAGGCACGTAGGGCCCCCAAAACACTCCTGGGAGGCTCTGCCACGCTGAGAAGCCAGATCTCATCACCCCAAGGCAGAAGTACCTCTTAGCCAGGCACAGTGCTACCGGTCTGTTATCCCAGCATTCTGGGAGGCTGAGGCAGGAGCATCACAAGTTGGAGCCTGGCCTGGGCAACTTAGCGACTTAGCGAGACCTTGTCTGAAAATAAAAAATAGAAGGGGTTGGGGATGGTGCTCAATGCAACCAGCACTGCCACAAAAGAGAAACCCACGCCTCTTCCCACTCTCAGTGCTCCAGGAAGGGTCGCATGAGCTTCAGCCAAGACAGGGGGATAAGGGTGGGGGCATCACCGAGCACCCTGGGGTGGGAGAGGGCCTGGCCACAGCCTCATTTACTTCCAGTGAGGCCGGAGAGCGTGCACATGTAGCTTCGGGGCCAGCGGCCTTCACCTTGGCCTGGGCATCAGGGTGGGGAGCCGGGCCTGTCCTGACTCCCTGGGCCCTCTTAGCTCAGTGTCCCCCATCAGAGCGCATCCCAGGGAAAAGGGGACAAAAGGCCCTGCTCCCTCCAGCGAGACCCCATGTCCCCCTACCCCATTTCCAGCCCTCTCCCTGCCCACAGCACCCAGAAACGGCACAGGTTCCTGGGGCTGCCTGCACACATGTCCCCACCCTGCGCTTAGGAGCGGGGGGGTGGGGTGGGGGGGGTGGCTGGGACCTACCGGGCTGGGGTGGCTCATTAGAGGAAGGGCATTTGAAATGCAGAGAACGTGTGACCTCAGCTGAATGTCCGGGACCTCGGAGACAGCCAAACACCCAGGATGATTCTGGTGGGAGGAGGGCACAGAGCAGGGAAGCTGCCCACGGTAGTGCTGGGGGATGACGGGGAGAGACGGAGGGACAAGCCTACAGGTCCCCCACAGTCTCCCCAGGCCAAGCCCAGATAGAGCTGCTTTGGGTGGGCAGGGCTGGCTGGGGTCCCCGAGAGCACGGGTCCCCTCCCGTGTCGCCCTTGCCCCCCAGGCCATGGAGCTGCTGGTGGAGAAGGCGCTGAGCAGCGCGTCCCGGCCCCTGAGCCCCGGGGACGCCGTGCGGCGGGTCCTGGAGTGCGTGGCCACCGGCACGCTCCTGGCAGGTCAGTGGGCCAGCGGCCGTGTGCGTGCGCGCGTGAGGAGGGGCAGGCGGCCGCTTGCGATGGGGACCGGGCCGGAGAGCGGCACAGCCAGCCCCAGGGGACAGAGAACTGCGGACGGGAGTGGGAAGGGGTCCGCCCGTGGGTCATCCACATCATAAGGCTGGCTGATACCCGATTCAAATTTATTTGAGTAAATACGTTGTTATTTATTCAAAAGAAAGAAGCAGAAATCGGATAGCGTCCAGCTCGCAGGTTATAATCCAGGGTGGCGGTGCCACCACAGCGTGCTGCCCAGGGTAGAGGGGACGGGACACTGAAAACGGAAGTCCCAGTAGCTTTTTGTGACACAGAATGACGCCAGGTGGGAGAGGAGGGTGACACTCACGAGTGTCATCTCAGCACCCTGGGAGGCTGAGGCAGGAGGATTGCAAGTTCAAGCCCATCCTGGGCCACTTAGCCATTTAGTGAGACCCTGTCTCAACATAAAAAATAAAAAAAATGGGCTGGGGATGTAGCTCAATGAAAAAGCCCTCGATTCAATCCCCAGAACCTCAAAATAAAGGGGTGGGGGTAAACTCTGCACCTGTGGTGTGTTTGCCCAGGACGCGCAGAGGCCTCAGGTGCCTGCCTGACAGGGCCTCTGGGTCAGGGGGCCTGTGCCACCGCAGACCCTCGTGAGGGTGACCTTCTTTCTTTGCTGCCCCTGCTTCCCTCTCGTAAAGATGGGCCCGGGATCCAGGACCCCTGCGAGAAAGAGCAGATGGATGCGCTGGGCTCCATGACAGTACAAGAGCGGGAGGATGTGACAGCCAGTGCCCAGGTAGGGCCGGGCCAGCAGGGGCTGGGCAGAGTCCCCTGGGGTGGCCCAGGGCCCCTCTCCTCCCTCCTGTAGACTCTGGGCACAGGCGGGCAGCTGGGGACAGCAGGACTGCTTGTGGGGACAGGGCCAGGCAGAGTGGGGCTAGCAGCTCAGAACTGTGGCTGCCACTGGGAGGAGGCCCAGACTTGGGGTCCTGCTGGCTGTGACCGTTCTGGGCCCCCCACCTAGAGCACAATCCACAAACGCCCGGCTCCATCCATGGTTTCCCCATTTGGAAAACATTTTGTAAGAAAAAAATCTGAATTGGCTGTGGTGGCACATGCCTGGGAGGCTGAGGCAGGAGGACCTCAAATTTGAGCCCAGCCTGGGTGATTTAACGAGACCCTGACTCAAAATTAAAAAATAAAAAGGGCTGGGGTGTAGCTCAATCTCCAGTATGGAAAAAAAAAATCACTCGGGATCCCACTTTCATGGGAAAGGCTGAGTTACTGACAGTCAGGTTCTGGGACCGGTAGTGAGGGGGAGGAGCCAGCATTCCTGGGGTCCCCACGACAGCCCCTGCCATCCTGCACAATTCACCCCCACCCCGGCCTCAGCTGGAGCTCAGCAGTTCAAGAAAGCACAGAACAGGGCTAGTCCTGAGGCACAGACGTGGGCCCCGTGTCCTCGGGGTCCTGTCCATGGGGACCCGACGGCAGGGCCCAGTAGAGTGTTCTGACAGGGCCTTGTCACCCGCAGCACGCCCTGCGCATGGTGGCCTTCCGGCAGATCCACAAGGTCCTCGGCATTGACGCCCTGCCGCCCAGGCCCCGCTTCCGGAAGAGGCCGCGCGAGTCCAAGGCCGAGGAGGGGGCTCGGGACCGGAAGCGGGGCCGGCAGGGCGGAGAGGGGCTGGCATGAGCGTCCCCCGCGCCAGCCTGGTGGGCTGCCACCTCTGCAGCCCTGGTTGGACCTGACACCTGGGCGGGACTCACACCTGGGGGGGACTCATACCTGGGGGGGCCCACACCTGGGAGGGGCTCACACCTGGGGGGACTCACACCTGGGGGGGCCCACACCTGGGAGGGGCTCACACTTGGGCGGGGCTAGCTGCACACCTAGGTGCAGGTACCTACAGAGCAGCTACCACTTGGTCCCTGACATGGGACAGAGGCATTTTCCTTTTTTAGTCACGTTCTGTCCTTTTCTTTCTAAACACCTGAGAAGTCACACTGGGTGGCCCTAGCAGTAGCTCCCTTGCCTGAAGCCCTGTCCCCCAAGGGCCAAGACCCAAAGGCTGGTATTTCTTGGTGGCTTTAAACGCTCCTGCTGTGTGTACAGTTGAAATAAAGTAGGTGGCCTGTCCTGGGCCCCGTGTTGATGTCAGGTGGCTGGCTTTGAAGATTCCAGAAAGGTCCCCTAGGCTCGCAGGGGGTAGGGAGCAGACACTGTCCCCAAGGAGCACGCAGGGTCCACGGGTCCACAGTCCCAAACCTGGCCTGCTACAGATGCCAGCTCTGGGGTTGGCAGGACCTGAGCCAGGTTCACCCCCAGGATGCTGGCTCAGCCTCCCTGGGACACCTGTGACCCCCAGTCCTATCCTGATCCCAGACACATTGCAACCGCACCCTTACCCTGAATGCCTTCTGCAGAGAGGATCCTGACTCAGCCTCCCGTCTCAGCTGGCCTGAGGCAGGTGGTTCCTGCGTCCCCCTCAGGCAGGCTCCTTTTAGTCCTGTGGATGCTGGATGGCCGACCTGTCCCCTGCCTGGCCCCACCGTGTCTGGCCCAGACCTCTCCCGCTTCCCTCCCCATGCCTCAAGCGGAAAAAGCCCATCCTGGACGGACGAGTCCACACTGTGCATTAAAGGGTGGCCATGCTCAGGCCATGGCCACAAACCTGGGACGCTGGCCAAGGGCCAGGAGGCCCCGAGGCTTCCTGGAGGAGGCAGCACCTTGCCAAAGAGCAGGACACCAGGCATGGAGGGTGTGGGTGGACAGCTTCCAGGCCCAGGGCTCCCAGGCTGCAGGTGGGAGCAGGCGAGGTGGCAGCACCTGGTGGTGGGGACACAAGGCACACATTCTGGGGACAGAGAGATGGGGCAGGAGGCTGGCGGGGCACACTTCTCAGACCCAGACAGAGGAAGGGGTCACTCTGCCAGAGCTGGTGGCCAGAGCTGGAGAGCAGGCAGAGGACGCAGGTGCCCCCATCAGAGTGGCAGGCAGAGCCCTCCCTGAGCTGGCCCTGGCCACAGGCAGCTGCCCAGGGATGGGGGCACAGGACATCCCAGCCTTCTTCCTCTCAGGCCCTCTCTCCCCTCCATCCACTCAGCTGCCCAGGGGGATCCCTCTGTCAGGGAGTCCTCCTGGATTCCTTTCCCATCTAGGCTGATCTGCCAGGAAATCCAACCCTCTCCACTTCTGATCTCTCCATCCTCAGTAGCAGTTGCTGCTTAAACCTTCGAGGAACACTGCCCCCCCCCCGTCAAGATTAAACGGTAGAGTCAAATGAAGCCCCCTCTGGAACTGACCTGCACCCTGTCCCTTGGTCACTCCACCTCAGACCCAGACTCTGCAGATTCTGATGAACCAAACTCGGTCCTGCCCCAGGGCCTTTGCACAGGCTGTTCCCACCACCTGGAGAGCTCTTCCCTGCTACCTGCTCTCTCCCTTCAGGCCCCTGCTCCAATGTCACCTGCTCAAAGGGGCTTCTCTGTCATGCAGTCCCACCCACTGTTTTCAGAGCAAAAAGGATGAAAGTGTTATGTGTCCCGAGGGCAGGAGGAGCCAGAGCGGGCCTGGGACCCCAGCTAGCATCTGAATAAACAGCCCTGCCTCTGGCGCTTAACGCTGAGCTGTGACACCCTGCAGCTCTCCCCAACAGGCAAGGGGATGATGCCATTAGTGTCCACCTCGCAGCTGGCAGTGGCAGTGGGAGACAAGGACAGGGGAAGGGCCTGGCGTGACCACTGTCACGGCAAGCGTGACCTCCTCCACGACAGTAGCTTTGTGGAAAGCCCGCGCCCAGCCGCTGTGAACCGCAGTCAGCCCCCGCGACTCCCCCCCTTCCCCCTTCTCTCCCTCCCCCCCCATCTCGGTGGCGCTCTCCGAAGCCGCCCCGCCGCCCCTCTCCGCCCCCGCCTCTGGCTCCCAGGAAGGCCGCCCGTCGCTGTCGCCGCCTGGAGAGGAGGAGTTAAGGGGCCTCCTAGCAACTCCAAAGCGCCAGGCTCGGCGGAGCCACCGCGAAATCTAGCAGTTGGTGAGCGAAGTTCGCTCCAGATGGCCGCGCGTCTGGGCGACGGACTTCGCTCCGGGTCTGAAGAGCAGCTGCTTTTAACCCCCCTCTCCGCTCGCCACGCCAGCCCGGCGGAGGAGACGCGACCCCAGCGCGCAGGCCGGCGGGGCCGAAGCTCGAAGCCGGAGCGGCGGCCTGCCCGCCCCCAGGACGCGCGAGGGACCGCGGGCCAGGGCGCAGGCGCGGGCGGCGGCGTTGCTAGGAGACGCCGGTGAGTGGGCGGGGTGACGCGCGGGACGGGGCGGCCGGCAGGGATCCCGAGGGCGGTGCTGCGGCTGTCCGGCAAGGTCGCGCGGTTCCCGGAGAGGTAGCTGCTATCCGGGAGTAAGTCCCCGCGCGGACCGGGGAGCCTTTGTCCCCGCCGAGCGTTCAGGGACCCGGGAGCTGCGTCTGCTTCCCACCCCTCCTTGGTCTGGCTTTCCGGCCCAGGCAGTGCGTTAGGAAGGCAGGGGAAGGCTCCGCCCGTCGGTGAGCGGGGACACGCGCTTTCATTAAGGTGGGGAAGGCGTCCTGAGGCGGTGCTTGCCCGCGTCTGCCCGAGCTGTGAAAATAAACGTGTGAAAATAAATTAAAATCAGCAGAGCCGTGTTCGTGGCAGCATGAATCCCAGCAGACAAAAGGTGGAACAACCTTGAATGTTCATCAAAGATGAAGAGAGAGACACGATGTGACTTGGCCACGCAGTGGAATACTACACAACCACGAAAAGGAGGGAGATTCTGACCCCTCTTCCAACTTGGGTGGACCTTGAGGCCGTGCTGCCCAGAGAATTGAGCCAGGCACAGAAGGACACACACCGCAGGGTCCCACTCCCGGGAGGTTCTAGCGCCGTCAGATCCACAGAGACAGGAAGGAGGGTGGTGGGCTGGCTGGGGAGGGGCGGGAGTCAGCGTTTCCTGGGCACAGAGCTCTGCTCAGTGTGGGGGTGGACAGTGGTGGCAGCCACAAAGCCATGGGAATGCACTCGATACCGCTGAGTTGGGCGCTTATATGTTTAACACGGTGAATTGTATCTTTTTTAAAAAATTGTATCTTCTATGTATTTTACCACAACTAAATTTTTCTAATATTTTGGGGGTTTCCTATTAAAAAAAAAAAACTTGACAAGCGCAAGACCCTGAGCTCGATTCCCAGCACCCCCCAAAAAATTAGAAAAGTCAGAAAAAATAGAAAAGGAGAAACAAGTTAATCAATTGCCATCAAACTCTGTCTCCCACCAGCTCTGTTTGAAAATACACTGTTGGGCTGGAGATTTAGCTCAGTGGTTATGTGCTTGCCTAGCAAGCTCAAGGCCCTGAGTTCGATCCCCAGCACCACACACACACACACACTGTTGGTTACAGATGGGTCACTTATACTATTTTGATTCCAGCTTTTCCTCCACTGGACATTGTAACAATTTTGATATATCAATTGGTTCTTATGTGCTTTATGTATGTAACTTAATTTTTCTGGTGATTTCATGAAACAGGCCTTTTTACCAGTGCTGGAGATGGAACTCAGGGCTTCACTCATGCTAGGAAAATTCTCTACCACGCAGCTGCATCTCCAGTCCTTTCTCCACCCCTGCCCCCATTTTCTTATTTTATTTGAGACAAGAGTCTGGATAAGTTGCCCAGGCTGGACTCAAATTTGAGATCCTCCTGCCTCAGCCTCCAGAGTAAATGTGATTATAGATAGGTGTGTGGCATTGCACTCAGACACATCCCTTTTTAATGTAGTAAAAGACATAAAATACACCTCAGAAACTCTTTCAAAGTGCACAGGTCAGTAGCATTTAGAACACTCAGTTTGGGCTGGGGATTTAGCTCAGTGGTTAAAGTGCCTGCCTGGCAACTACAAGGGCCTGAGTTCAATCCCCAGCACCAAAAAAAAAAAAAAAAGCTCAGTGGTTAAAGTGCCTGCCTAGAACACTCAGTTTTGTACAACCGTCACCTCTGTCTAGTTCCAAAATACCCCATCACCCTAGAAACACCTTCCCCTCCCCAGCATGGGCACCGATGAATCCACTTCCTGTCTCTGGGTTTGCCTGTCCTGGGCATTTCTTGTCCTTGGAACCCACACTGTGTGTCCTGTGTCTGGTGTCTCTCTCTGAGCAGAGCATCCTCAAGGTCCATCCATGCCGTGGCACGTGTCACAGCCTGGCTCCAGCTCCTGGCCAAGTCATATTCCAGGATGCGGGTGGACCTTGCTGTGTATCTTCATCCAAGGACATTTGGCTTGTTTTCACATTTTGGCTATTGTGAAAAGACACACAGTTTTTCATAGCTACGTAAAATTCCTTGAATGCAGAGTAGCTCAGTAGTGAGCGCTTGCCTCACATACAGGAAGGAGGCTCTGGTTTCCAGCCCATCACCACAAAATAATAATAATAAAAAAATAAAGAGGAATGATTTTAAAAAACTGAAAGGGACCTTGGAAATGAAAAGTCTGATAGCCCCAATGTTAATAGGAGGGTTGGAGGAAAGGGTAAAGGAGATGGCATCCAAAGTAGGATGAAAACAAAAGTAGGATGAAAGGGCCAGGCATGAAGGTGCATGCCTGTAATCCCAGCACTTGGGAGACAGAGGCAGGAGGATCGCCCTGATTTCAAGGCCAGCCTGGATTACATTGGGAGTTCAAAGCCAGGCTGAACTACATAGTGAGACCCTGTCTCAAAACACCCCCCACCAAAAAAGAAAAAGGGAAGGGAAGTGGGCAAGAAACAAGAGGATCAATCTAGAAAGTCCACACAAGAGAAACACTACAGACATAAGAGAGAACAAAAAATGGAATAGTAGAAGTGGTCACAAATGTTATCATCACTGAAGAAAGTTTGCCTAGCTGGGTGAAATGGCACACTCCTGTGATCCTACCATTCAGGAGGCTGAGGCAGGAGGAGCATGACTTTGAGCCCAGCCTGGGCAATTTAGCATCTTAGCCAGACCCTGCTAAAAAAAAAAAAACAAAAACAAAAAACTGGGGATGGAGCTCAGTAGGAAGGCCAACCACGGAACCACGGGCAGACCAAAAAGAAAAAGAAAGCCACTTCCTCTAAGCTCTAATGTGCCTAGTTTAGCTACTGTCAAGGACCCCAAGCACATTCTTAGTGCCAACAGTGCAGGGTGTGGTTGGGATCCTCTGCAGAACAAAGGTTGTGTTTGTTTATGGTTTGCTGGGAAATTCTGCAGGAGGGAAGCACACCAGAGTTGTTCCAGAACCATCCTGGCTGTTACAACTCAAGATGGCTGCAGTCGTGTCAGGCTGGGTCCTTGCAACCAGGTACACAGGAAATGCTCCCTTTGGAATCCAAGGAATTGCACATTTCTCAAATATGGGCAGGAGCTACACTGCAGGCTCCCTGTGTGCGGAAGAAAAGAGCAGCCAGGACCACAGCTGGGCAACAGCCACAGAAAAAACTGAGAGAAGTTAGTTCTGCTGGAGAGGCTGGGGGAGAACATGATTCACAGACACACAAAACCAAGGCAACCACTAACTCCAGGGAAATCAAAAAGCATACCTAGAAAATTAGTACTCCTAGTTGGGCATGGTAGCACATGCCTGTAATCCCAGCACTTGGGAGACTGAGGCAGGAGGATCACTGCAAGTTCGAGGCCAGCCTGGGCTACATAGTGTGTTCAAAGCCAGCCTGAACTGCATAGTGAGACCCTGTCTCAAAAAACCAAAAAAGTTAAAAATACTATTTGGGGGAAGGAATGCTCCCAGAGAGATGTAAATCTTGACCTTCAGGAAGAATTGATGAACAGTGTCCAACTGATAAGCAAAGAGGTGTGTAAACAGTATTTGGGAATGTGGAGGTGAATGAAGAGAAACAGAAGTGGGCCCAGCTATGATGGCTCCGGGGAATGGTCCATATATTGCTTATTTGTTTATTTGCAGTACTGAGGATGAATCCAGGGCCTTCACACTGAACTCCATCCCCAGCCCCCCAACTTTTTTTGAGATGAGGTCTCTAAATTATCAAGTTGCCCAGGCTGGGCTGGAACTTGGGATCCTCCTGCCTCAGCTTCCTAGAGTGCTGGGATGGCAGGCCTCTGCCACCGTGCCCATCCTAGCTCTGTCCTTGAAGGAGGGATTCTGGCACGGAAGGGACAGCAGACAGCCTCCCATCAAGGTACTGAAGCAGGTCTCCCTGAGAGACCCAGGGAACGGAGTAGCCCGGGCAGCCTGCAGCTGGTGTCGCAGAGCATGAGGCGACGTTTTCCTTGAAAGAGCCGGCGGCCGCCCGACTCCCGGAGTCCCCAGGCAGGGGGAGAAAAGCTAAATTTAAAGGCGTGCTAATTGGGGCAGTGCGATCCGGCTGGGCTCCGCAGCGCCGGAGGACCGTAGGCCCGCCCGACCCCACCCCAAGGTTTGAAAGCTCCGAGGGGGCGCGGTGTCGCCCCGCCCTCTGCGCATGCGCCCTCGGCCTGCTGTGCGCTGAGGCCCCAGCGCCCGGGCCCGCCCTTTCCTGCGTCTCAGGCTCTGAGCCCGGGTTTTCTTGTCTGCAAAATGGGAACAACGGCCCGGCGTGGTTGTGCACACCTGTAATCCAGCACTCGGGAGGCTGAGGTAGGTGGATCTCCCCGAGTTCGAGGCCAGCCTGGACTACATGGTGAAAACCTGTCTCAAAATACCAAAAAGAAAAAAAAAATTGGTACAGCAAGCATCTACCTTCCAGGTGACAGGCGCTGCTCCTTGACTCCCCTTAATATTTACTGGCTTTAAAAACCTATTTTGAAGCTGTGCATGTGGTGCACACCTGTGATCTGAGCATTCTGGGAAGCTGAGGTAGGAGGATTTAGCCGCTTAGTGAGAGCCTGTCTCAAAAAATAAAACGGGCAGGAGGTGGAGCTCAGTGCAGAGGGCCTGGGTTCCCTCCCCAGTACTGCAGGGGTGGGTGGGGGGATCCATCTTGAGGACCTACTGTGCACTGACCAGGCACTGAGTTCACAACAGAGAGATAGGCTCTAAGTCCCCTGCCCTGGAGAGGTGACACTCAGGAGAGGATGCAGCCACTAAACAAAACAACTCCAGTTGCCTCCAGTTGCCTATGTGGCCTCCAGTGTAAAACAGTATCTCCCAGCTTCTGCTCCGGGGTGTGGCTTTGTGGCCACATTCCACACACTATGATAAAGGGACACATCATGTGATCTCCCAAAATAGTGCTTAAAAGGAGGATTTGGTTCCTTCTCTGCACCTTCCTCCTTCCCATTGGCTGGGAAGGCAGATGCAATGGCCGGAGCTGAAACAGCCACTTAACACTTGATTTTAGCCAACGGCTGAGAATCGATGGAGCAGCCACTTTGGATCAAGTGCTTGCCCTGGGCCAGCCCTCAGAGTTCTGGGAACCTGACTGTGATCCCCTGGTTCTTCTGATCATGCCTTTAGGGTGGGACAGGGACACCTGGGACCCCAGGGAGGGCTGTAGGTGCATCTGTGCACCGAGGAGCTCATCCATTTGCAGCCTGGCATGGAGGCGCATGCCTATAATCCCAGCGCTCAGGAGGCCGAGGCAGGAGGATCCTCATGAGTTCCAGGCTAGCCTGGGCTACATAGTGAGATGCTGTCTCAAAAAAACCAAAAAAATAAAAAAATAAAAAAATAAAGACAGAAAGAAGAAAAAGAAATATCAAGATCATCGATCTGCAGAGAGAAAAAGCTGACCCTTTCCTCGCCCTTCCTGCCCTCCCACTCGGCACAGGCCCTGTGAGCAAAGACGCCCCCTTCTCCAGCTGTGGCTGTTGGGTTTCCGCTCATTATTTTCACATGACGCTTCTATTTCAGGCAAGTGGTGGGGGCATGTCCTAGAGCAGGGGCCCTGGGTGACCACAGAGTGACAGCTGCACGGTCCCCAGCCCTTTTGGGGGACCCACTGCCTGGGCCTCCCCACAGCCAGCTCCCCAGAACCATGGGCACTGAAACCGGGGTTGCAGGGACCACTGCTGATGAGAAATGAAAATGCCAGTAGAGAACCACCCGCACCCCTCTCTGGCCACTGCTATGGGTGGCAACGTTGCTTTTGAGAACTATCCCACCGCTCAGATTGATTCATGGGTAGCACAGTTGGAATCAAGGTGTTGCATCAACCCAACAGTTTCTTGGGCCTTGCTGCATAATATTCCACAGTATGATGTTCCCAAGCTCAAGGGATAGGTGGAGTTAGTGATGCTTAGCCTCTTGAAGGGAACAGATTTTAAAAGTCCCGGGCAGCTGGGCAAGGTGGTACATGCCTGTGATCCCAGCTACTCAAAAGGCTGAGGCAGAAGGATCTCAGTTCAAGCCCAGGCTGCAAACTTAGTGACTTAGTGAGAGGCAGCCTCAAAATAAAAAGTAGAACAGGCTGGGGATGGAGCCCAGTGCAAAGGCCCTGGGTTCCATTCCCAGAACCAAGACTAACCATAAATAAAAAGGTGCGTGATCCCTGGGCGTCTGGGTCCCCTGCCTCTCTGCAAGTCCCTCCATGTCACCTACGATTCCTCCTTAGCACTGTGAGCTGTGCCTGGTGAGGGCGCGCCCAGGGCCATTACTGCGGCCAGGCCCAGGGTGGTGTCCATCAAAAGAGAGCGAACTTTGCCCCAGTTGCCGGTACTATTGATGATGATGATACCCGGAGTGGCAGGCATTTGAGGCGCTATTGTTCTGTGCCAAGCACCCACAGATCTCCACAGCAGGTCCTAAAAGAAGTGAGGCCTTGGGCGTCAGAACTGCAGAATGGGAAGGGTCCTCTGGGTTCTGTGGCTTGCTTACCTCCCCAGATGGGCAGCTCACTCCTCCCTCTACCCCGCCCGTGCACGCGTGCGCGTTCTCGCGCACCACCTGCTCCGCGATCCGACACCACCCCCACCCAGCTCCCTGCAAGGTCAGGAACCCCGAGTGTTCTTAGGGACCCCGCCCCGCCCGCGCGGGTGGCGCCGGGGACCGCGGGGGCGGGGCGGGGAGGGGCCGGAGACAGCCGCGGCGGCGCGCAGAGCGGACCGCAGTGCGGCCGGCGCTAGGACCCGCGGGGGCTCCCAGGCCGCGGCGCCCACAGCTGCCCCGCTCCCCACCGCCCCCCCCCCAAAATGAGGAAACGCAGCAGCAACTTGATCCAAGTTGTGCCGCCCGGGCCGCCTCGGGGTGCACAGCCGGCTTGCGGGGGGTCCCTCCTGGGGACCAGCGCTGGGCGCGGCCCGGAGGCGCCCCCGGAGCAGGTGAGTGCGCGCGCTGATGGGAGGAGACTCCCCACGGTGGTGGGGACCGGGAGGGCTCGGGGTGAGGGAGGGGGACCTTGCCAGGGTGGGTGCGCGGCCCCGACCCCCGGCGCGTGCACGTGGGCTGTGCGCGCCCGGCCGGGTGGGGCTCGCTGGCCAGGTGTTGCGGCGCGGGCCAGGTGCGCGCGTCCCCTGGTGGCGGCGCCGCCGAGCGCGCGCACCTGTCTCCAGGTGGCTTTCGCGGGAGCGCGCGGGGGGGGCCCGAGTGTGCTCTGCGGGTGCGCGCGTGTGTACGCTCATCGGTATGTGTGGGGACGCGCGGGCTGGGCTGCTTATGGGGGCGCAGAGTGGAGAACAGGAAGGGGAACTCGCTGCCCCCCACCCACACCTCGCCACTGCCCTGGGGACGAGGAGAGGCAGCCAGAGGGCCCCGGCACGCCGCAGAGGACTTTGGTGCCTCCGTCCTGGGCAGGGCAGGGGAGTCACGGGCAGAGGAGTCAGTAAGGCTGGGTCGCCTCCTGCAGCCCCCGCGCCCCACCCCCCCGGGTCAGAGGTTCTCGGGTATGACCTTGACTCATCTCTGTCCCTGTCCCCACCGTGCCTCAGCCACCGACCAGGAAAGAGGAAGAGTCAGGATCAATCAGGTGGCACCGGCTCCCTACACTGCTGGTGGCGGGCCCTGAGCCAGCCATTTCCCCACCCCCACTTCAGCCTGGGACCTCTCCCTCTGTGCCCGTCCCGTGCCTCAGTTTCCCTTTGGAGGCAATGGCGGGGTGAGGCTCTGTGGCTTCCTGGTTGGCATTTTGTGGCTGTGGCTCGGCTAAGGGACTTCCTCGGGGAAGGTCACTTCTTCCAAGGGGCGGTGGGGGGGCCTCTTCCTCCCGGCTGTCACCCCCACCTCGCTGCTCTGGATGGAACTGGACCCTGGGTCCCTCCGGCCTGGGCCCCCCAGCTTGACTCTGTCCCCTCCCCAGGTGAACCCTTGGTCCCCCGCTCCTGGCACCCCCGCCCATCACAGCCAGGATGCCAACGGTGAGTACTCCCACTGAGGGCGCCTGTGTCCCCACCCGGCAGGCAGCGGGACCCACAGACCTCAGCTCCACTCCGGGAGGGGCTTGCGCCCTGACCAAGTCGCCAACTCCTTCCTGACCTCCATCTCGGGCCCTGTGCTGGGACTCGGGTATTTCTAAATCGCTCCCGCCCTAACCTCCTCTCCGTGTGCCTCTCTGTGTCCGCTTCCCGCTCCCATCGGCTCCACTTTGCCCCCCTCTTCTGGATGTCCCCCCACCTCCTGCCCCCGCGCTCCCAGAGGCGCTGGGCCCCCGGCACCCAGTGCATCACCAAGT
This sequence comes from Hystrix cristata, assembly GCA_004026905.1. Lineage (NCBI taxonomy): Eukaryota > Metazoa > Chordata > Mammalia > Rodentia > Hystricidae > Hystrix > Hystrix cristata. The sequence continues at coordinate 27,264 of PVJO010012021.1, read as the reverse complement.
GTGAGCACTCGCGCCCCAAGCCCGGGGAGCTGGCCTTCCGCAAGGGCGACGTGGTCACCATCCTGGAGGCCTGCGAGGTGAGGATGCGCGCGCGCTTGGGGCCGGTTGGGGATCCGCGCCGGGACCCCGCGCCGACCCCCGCCCTGTCCCCCTGGCCCCGCAGAACAAGAGCTGGTACCGTGCCAAGCACCACGCGAGCGGGCAGGAGGGGCTGCTGGCGGCCGGTGCGCTGCGGGAGCGCGAGGCCCTCTCCGCGGACCCCAAGCTCAGCCTCATGCCGTGAGCGGAGATCAGCGGCCCGGCTGGGGGACAAGGTGGGTCGGAGGTGTCCTCAGCCCGGCCCACGGGTCTTCTCCGTGCCGCCGCCGCCGCAGGTGGTTCCACGGGAAGATTTCGGGCCAGGAGGCCGTGCAGCAGCTGCAGCCGCCCGAGGACGGGCTGTTCCTGGTGCGCGAGTCCGCGAGACACCCCGGAGACTACGTGCTGTGCGTCAGCTTCGGCCGTGACGTCATCCACTACCGCGTGCTGCACCGCGACGGGCACCTCACCATCGACGAGGCCGTGTGCTTCTGCAATCTCATGGACATGGTGGAGGTGGCCGGGGACGGCGGGTCCCTGCCAGGTCTTGGCAGCTGGGCGTCACCGGGGTTCCCCTCCCCCCATCCAGCAGCCTCTTCCCCACACAGAGATGGAGGGGCAGTCCCCAGGGACTCCCGACCCCAAGGGTGGCCTGAGTCACCGTGATTCTACCTCTAGGACTGGGGTGCTTCTTTTGGGGACCCTCAGGAGCCTCCTAGTTGACACTAGTCCATCTCCCAGAATCCATCCTGCAACCCTTCCTGTTCCCATAGAAACTGGCCCAGCCTGGCGAGGGACCCAAACCCCTCTCTTCCTCCCCAGCTCCTACCCGGGGACCCCTCAGGAAGGGATGAGTGCGGGGCTCCCAGTATCCCGGATCAAGCTCACGGCCACCCCTGTCCTGCTCCTCAGCATTACAGCAAGGACAAGGGACCCATCTGCACCAAGCTCGTGAAGCCGAAGAGGAAGCAGGGGACCAAGTCGGCAGAGGAGGAGCTGGCCAAAGGTAACAGTCACCCTCAGGTGGGGCAGGAACCCTCCTGTCCTACTCTAGCCAGCCTGGGGACCCCGTGTGGCAGATAAGCGCCATGAGGAACAGATCCTCACACCTGCCCTTCCCATTCCCCCATCACCCACCATAGCTGGAAACTCCACCTAGAACCTCAGCCCACCTCCAACATGCCCTTCATGGCCCAGCTTCTCACACCAGTGAAAGTCACACCAGTCAGTCCCCTCCCTGGCCCAGCCCAGCCTCACTCCCTCCCATTATCACCCCTTTTCCTGGAGGACCCCCTCCCTTCAGCCTGGCCCATGCATAGAGCCCCAAGGCATCTTTCTATAGTGAAAAATCCATCCTCATGATGCCTGGGCTCAGAATTCCGTGGCTGCCACATTTCCAGGCTCCTCTATGAAGCCTCCGCTCCACACCCCATTCCTGGGTCATCTCTATTTCCCGCGTGCTTCTGGGCCATCATGTGTTCTGTTCCCTTCCCCTGAAATGCTTGTCCAGTCCTTAGTTGTGCAGTGCTCACTACTCAAGGCTGAAAGCAAGTGCTTGCCCTCCACTCCCCAGCTATCTCCACCACCTTTCGTGCCTCCCCAGGAGCTGCATCTTTCCCGGGGAGGTCTGGGTCCTCTAGACTCCCGGGGGGAAAGTCCCCCGGGGGCAGGATGTGTCCCTCTGACCGGGTCTCTGCCCCACAGCTGGCTGGTTACTGGACCTGCAGCACCTGACCCTCGGTGGGCCCATCGGAGAGGGGGAGTTTGGAGGTGAGGGCACCCAGGCGGAAGGAGGGGTGCTGGGGGACCCAGGCTGAATTCAGACCCATATGCATGCCTGCGGGCTGAGCATTCGCTCTCCAAGCCTCAGTTTCCCAATTTTGTCATGTGAGTGGGACAGCAGGTGCCCTGGGGGGTGAATTAACTCACTTGTCACCCAGACAGTGTTAGCGATTCCTTCAAGTTGCCATGCTGTCCCCTTTCTTGGTCTGTCCGCTTGCCTGAGACCATTACTCTATTTTTTTTTTTTAATTCAGTCCTGGGGCTGGAACCTAGGGCCCTCACACTGAGCTACATTCAGGCTCTTTTTATTTTTTTATTTTGGAACAGATCCCCCTAAATTGCTAAATTGCCCAGGCTGGGTTCAAACTTGTGAACCTCCTGCCTCAGCCTCCCAGAGTTCCCCACTGCACCTGGTTCTCAATAATTTTAAAACATACAGCACTCTGGGAGGCTGCGGCAGGAGGATCTCAAATTGGAAGCAGGCTGAGCAATTTAGCAACTTAGTGAGACTCTGTCTCAAAAGATTTTTTTTAAAGGGCTGGGGATGTAACTCAGTGCAAAGGTTCAATCCCCACCCTCCAAAAAGAAAGAAAAAGAGGGGAACAAAAGAAAGAAAAGGAAAATGGAAACCACCAGGAGACTCAGAGCTTTGCAGACAACCCCCAGGGCCTGGACTGGCCCTGGGCGGGGCACCTAGAGACGCCTGGCTTCGTGTTCTCTCTGAGCCGGGTCAGGGGATCGCAGATGCGTCCGTGTGTCCCCTGTGCTGTGGTCCTGACCTCTGTCCCCCGCACCCCAGCCGTCCTGCAGGGCGAGTACCTGGGGCAGAAGGTGGCGGTGAAGAACATCAAGTGTGACGTGACGGCCCAGGCCTTCCTGGACGAGACGGCGGTGATGACGTGCGTGCGGGGTGCGGGCGGCGTCGGGGCGGGGTCCGGGACGCCCCTCACCCCACCGTGACTCCCGTAGGAAGCTGCAGCACCGGAACCTGGTGCGGCTCCTGGGCGTGATCCTGCACCAGGGCCTGTACATCGTCATGGAGTACGTGAGCAAGGTGCGCCGCGGGCCGGCGGGCGGGCGCGGGCGCGGGCCGGGGCGGCGGAGCCCATGGCGTCCACCCCGCAGGGCAACCTGGTGAACTTCCTGCGCACGCGGGGCCGCGCCCTGGTCAATGCCGCTCAGCTCCTGCAGTTTTCGCTGTGAGTAGGGGGCCCCCGCTGGGGAGGTGGGTGCCGAGCTCAGGGGGAAACTGAGGCACGGGCCGGGGAGGAGCCGGGAGCTTTCCGCGGCCCCTCCCCAGGCATGTGGCCGAGGGAATGGAGTATCTGGAGAGCAAGAAGCTGGTGCATCGCGACCTCGCCGCCCGCAACATCCTGGTGTCTGAGGACCTGGTGGCCAAGGTCAGCGACTTCGGCCTGGCCAAAGCCGAGCGTAAGGGGCTGGACGCGAGCCGGCTGCCGGTCAAGTGGACGGCGCCCGAGGCGCTCAAGCATGGGGTGAGCCTCCCTCCAAACCTCCACCGCCTCGTGAGGTTTTGGGGTCCTGCAGAGCTGGCTTGGGGCTCCGGCTCTGTTGTGTGACCCTCGATACAGCCCTACGGCCCTTGGAACCTCCAAGGGAGATGGCTGTACCGCCTGTTAAGCAAGAGGCCCGCAGTTGTTCCTTTTAGCCCCTCTCCTAGCCTCAGTTTCCCCATCTCCAAAGTGGGGGGTGGAGTCTCTTGGGAGGAGACCAGAGAGGGAGGGTCAACCCACGGGGGCGCCAGGGAGGAAACAGGCTGGTCAGAAACCCCGGGGAGCAGGGCGTGGTGGTGCCCACACCTGTCATGTCGGCACTATAGGAGGGAGGGTATGGAGTGAGACTCTAAGGCAGGAGGCTGAGGCAGGAGGATCTCCAGTTGGAGCCCACCCTGGGTGACTTAGAAATTTAGAGAGACATTGTCTCAAAATATAAAAAAGGGCTGGTGGTGTAGCTCAGTGTGAAGGCCCTGGGTTCAATTACCACTCCACCTCCAAAAAAAGAAACGGAGCCCTACCTCATCTGGTTATCTGGCCCCACAGAAGTTCTCCAGCAAGTCAGATGTCTGGAGTTTTGGGGTGCTGCTGTGGGAAGTCTTCTCATATGGAAGGGCCCCTTACCCCAAGATGGTGAGTGGGGTTGCCAGAGGAGGCTGGGGTCTCCAGGCCTGAACCCCAGCCCACATGCATGCCCTGTGTCTACAGTCACTGAAGGAGGTGTCAGAGGCGGTGGAGAAGGGGTACCGCATGGAGCCCCCCGAGGGCTGCCCGGGCCCCGTGCACGCGCTCATGGGCAGCTGCTGGGAGGCGGAGCCTGCACGCCGGCCGCCCTTCCGCAAGGTGGCGGAGAAGCTGGCGCGGGAGTTGCGCAGTGCGGGCACCTCAGCCCCCTCTGGGGGGCAGGACTGCGATGGCTCCTCCTCGCCCCGAAGCCAGGAGCCCTGAGCCCCCGGCAGTGTGGGACCAGGGCCCGGAGGAAGGTGCTGGCGGGCGCACGGCCAGCCTGCTGGGGCTCAGGGCAGCCCGGGGACGGCACGGGCCCGGAGCGAAGGGCGATCGCCGTGATAAAGACTGATTCCAAGGCCTGGGCTGTCTGCCTCTCTGTGACCCTCGCGCCCTCCCCCCGAGGACCACGTTCCTCACTCGTGGGGAGCCCTTGCCCACGGTGGCCCACTGTCTGGTGCCCCATGAGTGTGCGTCCGGGGACCTCTCCGGCAACTCCCTGCCCTGTTGGACTCACGGCCCCGCATTGAGTAGCACTCTGTGTAGCGACTGTGGGTCCCAGGACGACCCCTATGCCCTGCACCCCGATGGCCTGCACTAGGGCCCCAGACTCCGTGAACTGGAACCACCCACTGGCTGCTGTGGGGACACTGCTCCCTGGGGAACTTGGGGGTTAGGGGCCACTGGCTTTTGGCTATGGGGTCCCCACTGCAGTTCCCCCGCAGGATGAGATATTCAGTGGAGGGGCCAAGTGCACTGAACTCACTCATCCACCCACCATTACATCCATCCACCCACCCATCCACCCATCCACCCATTCACCCACCCATCCACCCACCCATCCATCCATCCACCCATCCATTCAGCCATCCATCCACGCCGTCCTCCCCTTCCTCTTACTGGAAGAGTTTACTGCCAGCAAACTCTTACTGGCACCCTTCTGGACACTGGCAACCTCCCCACCCATGGTATGACAGCTCACAGGTGACACTGTCCTTGGAGAAAGGCCAAATGTCCAGGGACCCAGTGCCTGACTGGTGACTCTGGCTCCTCCCACTGCTGGTCGGGTCCCAGCGGGGCATCCAGAGCTCCATCCTGAGTCACCCTGACTGAACAACCTGGGACAGAGTGCTTTTCCAGGATGTGGGACTTCAGTGCTCAAAGTAGAGGGGTCCTAGGCAAACGGGGACCAGTCGACCCCTAGTGGGCACATGGCCCCCCTTGGGCCTGGGCAGCTCCCACCGTGCATCAGGTCTTCCCCAGAGGGTGTGACAGGCTGGGCACTCCGGGTCAGGTGGGCACACAGCTGATGCTTGACTGTGACTCTCAGCAGCCACCCCGCCAGCATGCAGGATGCCAGGAAGCACGCAAGGGAGGGGAGATAGACAAGAAAGAGTTGTCTCCCTTTGGCTCTGGGGTCTGGAAGCTGGAAGTCAAGAGCAGGATGCTGGCAGCTGCGTGGCAGAAAGTGGAAGGGTGGGCAGTGGGGGCAGAAGAGGCACACCTGGCCAGCCATGGAGGCACATGGCTGTGATCCCAACTCTCGGGAGGCTGAGGCAGGAGGATTGCTCTGAGTTCAAGGCCAGCCTGAACTGCATAGCAAGACCCTGACTCAAACAACAACAAAACAAAACAAAAATGAAAAAAGACTTTTCCAAAGTTACACTGATCTTCCACTGTCCTCTGGAAGCCCTGCCCACCCTCTGGCCTGTTTCCCCATCAGCACTGGAGGGATCTACTGGTTCTCGGTGGGGGAGTCAGAGGGGCCTGTGTAGCCCGGCTGCAGGGGGCCTGTCCTCTCTCCCCTGGGCCAAAAACCCTCTAAGACGAGTGTCTGCTCATCCCGGCTAAATCTCCTGAGCCGCTCATTCTCTGGACCCCCCAGGGCCGATCAGCTCAGGGGGCTGAGACCTAAACAGCTCTCCCTCGCCAAGCCTCTGCGCTCCTCCCTCCTCCACACCCTGCCCCAGAGCCTGGGAAACCCCATGCGGGATGGGGCAGCTGAGGCAGGAGGTCCTCCCTGGGGAACTGCTCCGCCATCCCCACTGCCCTCGCCCTGCTCCGGCCTCTGGGCCCTCCCTTCGGAACGCCAGCCTCTGCTTCCTCCTGGCTCCTCAGCCTGCCACAGCAGACATATATAAGATGGCGGTGCCTCCTTACACTACCACCTCCCATGGCTCCCCAGTACCCTCCCTTGACACCTGATCATGTCCAGACCCTGCAGCCTTCCACCGCACCTCCCATCCTGACCACCTTCCCCGCCTTGAAACAGCAACCCCAGCTGGGCACGACGGCACATGCCTGTCATCCCACCACTCTGGGAGGCTGAGGCAGGATGACCACAAATTCAAGCCCAGCCTGGGCAGTTTACTGACTTAGAGAGATTCTGTCTCAAAATAAAAAAAGGAAAAAAATAAAAATAAAAAAGGGCCAGAGGTAGAGCTCAGTGTGAAAGCCCTGAGTTTAATCCCTAGTACTGGAAGAAAGAAACAGAGAGGAATAAAGGAGGGGAACAAGGGAAGAAGGAAGGCGGAAAGGAGGAGGGAGCGAGGGAGGGAAAAGAGGGCAGAGAAAGTGACTCCCTCCTCGCAGCCCTTCCCTCTTCTTGAGCTTGTGTTTTTGTGCCGACAGTCTTCAGTGCTCAATAAATGTTTACTGAATGAAGAAGTGAATGAATAGTGAACTTCTATCCACACCTCAAGACTCCACTTCTGCGGGGTGTCCTGAGCAGCCGACAGGAACTGCCTCCCTCTTTTAGGACTTCACTTCCCCAAACTCCTTTGATGTCCCTAGGTCTGAAAACAGCCTTGATGCAACCCCAGCTCATAAAAATAATAACACACTGGCTGGGGATTTAGCTCAAGTGGTAGAGCACTTGCGTACCAAGCACAAGGCCCTGAGTTCGATCCCCAGCAACACCCCACACACACACAAACACACACACACACAAAATAATAATAATAATAATAACACAAACATTTACTGAGGCTTCACCGGGTATCAGTCACTATGCAATGCTTTTTCTTCACCTCACTGAAAAAAAACCAAAAACAACATATATATATATATTTTTAGACAGGATCTCAATTTGTAGCCTGGGCTGGACTTGAACTCAGTGATCCTCCTGCCTCAGCCTCCTCAGCTCTGGGATGACAGGCATGCATCGCAGTGCCCGCTGTCCTCATTGAGACACTGTGAGATTCCCAGAGTAGGTCCTGGTGTCATGGTTTAGAGACAAGGAAGCTGAGGCCCGGAGTGGGCACTGGAGCGTCCCACCACCCGGCGAGGCAGAGCCCCAGGAGCCCTGGCCCGCCCAGCCCCGCACTCACTGGGGCTCAGCAACTGTGCTGAGGGCTGGGCTGGTGCCGTGGGATCCCGACCCGAGGGCCAGACGGCCTGGGCAGGCATGGGGAAGGGCTGCAGGGAGCCCAGCAGGGAGACTTAGGTTTAAGGGGTGGCGTCCCATCTCCCTCCTGGGGTCCTCCGTGCACCACACAGACAGCTAGAAGAGGGCTCCATGCCAGCTGTGGGGGTGAATGCCTGTGATCCCAGCACTTGGGAGGCTGAGGCAGGAAGACTGCTCCAAGTTCAAAGCCAGCCTGGACTACATAGCAAGACCCTGTCTCACACAACAACACACACGAGAAAAAAAAGAGAGAGGAAGAGAGAGAAAGGATGGACAGACTGACGGACCAGGGACAGGGTCAGAGGCAGAGACATAGAAAGAGATGCAGGGCTCCAGGAGAGCAGAGGGCGTCCCTGGAGGCCAATGGTCCTGCCCTCTGTCCCTCCTAGCGTTCCACCGTGGACCGTCCCGCTGGCAGGGGAGGGGGAGAGGCACTGGGGGCCAGGGCAAGGAGGCCCCCAAACAGCAGCTCCAGCACAGCCATGAGACCTTCACCACGTCCCAGGTGTGCAGGCGAGGTCTCCCACTACCTTGACGCCTACAGCCACAAGGAACTGGCAGCCAAGGTGCACCCGCCCAGGGTGTGCCCACAGGTGAGGGGGCCGCCCCCATCCCCACACCATTCGCAGGGTGGGAGGTGGAGCCACAGATGGGCCCTCCCCCATGCAGGTGCAGAAGAGCCAGGGTAAGGCTTCCTGGAGGAAGGGATCAGGGAGCTGAGGCCTTGACGTTTGAGTAGGAGTTTGCAGCCTGGAAAGGCGTGCTCTCCTAGCCATTCAGGACACGTTTGCAGGGCGTGTGCCAAGGTGTGCAAGAGTTGGGCTGGAGGCGCTTTCTGTGCCCCGAGTGTGAGCTGGGTGGAGGGTGAGGCAAAGGATGGAGCCCTTGAGAGCCTGGAAGGCCTTGCGTGCCGAGCAGAGGAGCTGGGGCTGAGCTCGCAGAGTCCTCCCCTCACCCATAGGTGTGGTTCCAGAACCCTGCCCAGCAGCACCTCCAGGAGTACCGGGAGTTCAGCTGAGGAGCAGTGGCAGCTTGAGGCTTCCCCAGGCCCCAGCACTGCCATTCAGCCCCTCTGACCATGCAGCTACCCCTGGAGCCCCGGCTGGGCCTTGGGGTCCTGGCCCTGACCAGCCTCCCCGACCTCCTGGGCCTGGGCCTGGGTCTGGGGCTGCAGGGTCTCTGTGACCCCAAACCTTCACTCCGGCCTTTGAGGACGGCTTTGCACTGCAGGAGGCATCGCTGGGGCTACTGGCCAAGGAGCACTGGCAAGCTGGGGACAGGCCCTGGCCACTGGCCGGAGCCTGTGGCCTCCCAGGGCCCTGCCGGTCCACTCAGTTCTCAGGCCTTGTCACCCCAGAAATGACAGAAACCAGCACTGTGACACACACAAGCCCACCCCTCACTTGTAGATCTGCTGTCAGCCCCACATCAAACAGAGGAAACTGAGGCCCAGAGACAGAAGCCAGTTTCCTGGGGCTGCACAGCCCAAGGCTGGGGCAACCTCTGCTCCTGCCACAGTTAGGTGGCCGGTGGCTCCCAGCCCAGCCTCCGCCTGTCCGCCAAATGCACCTCCCCAGGGCTCAGGGGCAGAGGGATGGCCACTCGGCAGGGCTGGGCTCGGGAAGGCACGAGGGGGCAGCGCCCATGGAACAGGTGCAGCAGAGGTGATGAGTGCCAGCCCTTCCCCCACCCAGGGCCCTGCCACACGACACCTGGGCCCTCTCGCCCAGACCCTCTCTCGTCTCCACTCTGCACCATGGACCTGGGCCGGCCAGCCCGCCCCCATCCATCCGTCTACCCATCCAGCATATCACTGTGCACAAGCACTGGGGACGTGGCGCTGAAAGACACACGAAAAGCATAAAACACCAGAACATCAGTGATAGGTGTTAGAACAAACCAAGCAGGGCAATGGTGGCATGGCCAGGGCTGCAGTGCTAACAGGGCAGACGTCAGGATGGCAGACAACAGAGGCAGCCAGGGAGGGCATCTGGAGGGTGCGGCAGCAGGGTTGCGGCCATCCAAAGGCCCTGGGGCAGGAGTGAGCCAGGCCGGCAACTCCCTTATGCCTGGAGCAGCAGCAGATGATGGGAGTTGGGGTGAGGGACAGGGCAGGCAGGGCTGGTGGCACACATAACACTGGTTTTTACCCAGACAGCACAGGGGAACCATGGGAGGGCTGGGCAGGGGGCCCACAAGCTCAGGCTGGTGCACATGAATCCACCTCACTGCTCCTAAGAGGATGAGACAGGCGCTTCCCTGGGACAGTACAGAGCTAGCTCGACCTACAGGCAGGGGTCTGAGGGACCCAGAGGTGAGGGTCCCAGCCATCGCAGGCTCTGGCCCAGTGTCCTCCTAAGAGGCCCCCGCTGTCCCTCACTGGGCGCTTCTGACCTGTAGGCGTGGACCTGGCCCCCAGGATACCCCACAACTGGATACCAGGACGAGACTGCAGGTCACATGGGGAGGGCTGGGGGCAGGGCGGGGTCCTTGGAGGGAAGGAAGGGGCAGTTCCTTGCTGAGCGGGCTGAGGGTGTTGGCCAGGAGTCCTGAGGTCACTCCTGCCCATGAGTGCCACCCACTGGGGCACAGCAGCCCCGGGGCTGACTGCTGCAGATCCAAATCCTGAAGCACCTGGACCGAGCTGTGCCCACAGCCAGCCCCGCCCCAGACACCAGCTCCCCTCCCTGCTTCCGACAGCTGGGGTCAGGTCTGAGTCGCCCGCCACCAAGACCGACTGGGTCTGGACCGCCTGTCCTCTGAGGGCTGGAGTTGGGCCTCTTGGACTGGGTTGGGGTGGAGGCCGGAAGAACCCAGCTCTCTGCTGCCATTCCGACATCAGACTGCACCACGGTGTACCAGGGCTGCTGACAGAGGTCCTTTTATTTCTTCTTTGTATTGTGGCACTGGGGATGGGACCCAGGACTTTCACACCAAGCTACATCCTCAGCCCCTTTTATTTTTATTTTGAGATAAGAGTCTCCTTAAGTTGCTAAGTTGCCCAGGCTGGGCTTGAACTCATGCTCCTCCTGCCTCACCCTCAGGACGGTGGCACTGTGCCTGGCCTAGAAAGGTCCTTACCAGCTCAGAGCTGGTCCAGCGTCACTGTGGAGCCACATACACCCAGGCTGGGGCCTGGTGAGATGCTGGCAAAGTCCATTTTCTCCCTGAAAAGAGAGTCCTTGGGGGGCGAGGGGATGCCATGCCCCTCAGTCCTGCTAGAACTTCCTGTTCTTGTTCAGCCGGTTCTCTCGCCAGATGTTCTGTTTCCGCAGCAGCCGCCAGTACTCACGGGTATCAGGGTCCAGCTCCTCCAGCTTCTTGGGGGGGCCCACGTTCATCTGGAACAGCCTGATGGGCGGCGGGAAGGGATCAGGGCTGCGCAGCCCCTGGGGCAGAGGTGGCGTCCTTGCTGCTCCTCCAATGCAGCAGACTCAGTTCTTCCCCAGGGCCTTTGCACAAACTGTGCCCACTCCAGTCCTGACTCATGCATTGCCTCCCTAAAGAAGCACTCCCAAAACCTCAGACCTGATCAGCACAGGCTGTCACCCTCCCACTGTCCTTCCCGGAAGTGTGATCACCACCACATCTGTCCCAACTCCGGACAGCTACGCAGGGGGGAATTCTGCCTATTTTGTGTCCCTCTAGACCCCAGGAGCCTAAAACAGGACCTGACATATAGCCAGGGCTCAAGAAATATTTGATAAAGGAAAAAAGGGTGGTGAGCCTCATTTCAGGGGCTTCCTAGTGTTTTAGTCTCATCCTCTGCTGGATCCTCAGCACCCCATGGACAGCCCTGACAGGTGGGTGTGACTTCCTCCCTGGATAGAGGAGGGGACCATGGGCACTCACCACTCAGGGTACTCGGTGTCTGGCTTCAAGACCACATCCTGGCCCTCCTTGTAGATGTTGACACCCATGGCGTGTGTGGTGAGCCGGACAGGGTCTGTACATACATCTGGGTCCTTCAGGGCCTCGCCAGCTACACCACCTTTGCCCTTGGAGCCCTTCATGACTGGGACGAGGGGGACAGGAGTCCTTTCAGCCTGGCTCCACCCTGGGAAGACTACCTTCCCTTCCTGTCCTACTCTCTCCGGGTGGCCTCGGACCCTGGCTGTCCTCTACAAAGTGACTGTGTGCAAGGAGAGGCAGCATCAAATAACACCAAGTGACCAAATCGTTCCTTTTTAAATTCTATTTTTAAAATTTTTTGTTTTGAGACAGTCTATGTATTCCAGGCTACCCTTGAAATTGGATCGATGTTCCTGCCTCAGCCTCACGAAGTGTGAGCTGGGATTACAACCATTCACCGCCATGCCCAACTTTCAATTCTATTTTGATTCTTTCTGTTGATCTCACAGAGAAAGTCTCCCTCCGTTGGCTTCAGGTGTTTTTAACGTTTGTCTATTTTCTCCTTCCCACAAAGGAAATAGAGCGAGGTTGCACCCAGCTAAAAATTTAATAATTAAATTTTAATACTTAAATGGGCTCCCGTCTTTCTCCAATTCTGGTTCACACGGCAACTCGGAGATTGGAACAGTATTGGAACCAAACTTCACGACTTTCCTCACCCTCACAAGCGTTGCCAAGCCGCGCCTGCCAGGGCCCGGAGGGCTCAATCTGGCGCTTGCGCACTGACGCTCCCCAGGGCCTCGCCGAGACAGGCGTCTGCGCAGTAATCTGAACCCCCACCGCCTCGACCAGCGCCTGCGCACTACCAATCCCACGTGTATCCACCGTCCCCGTTCTTAGTTCCTCTTAGCACAGCTCACCTGGCTTCTTGGCATAATCCCGAACCAAGAGTCTTCGTGGGGCGGCGGGATCCGGGAGCTCCCGGGGCCCCCAGGCGGCCCACGTACGGGTAGCCCTGAAGAGGCGTCTAGCCGCCATGACGTACGCCGGCGGCTTGCACGCGCACGTTTCCGGAAGAGAGACGTCAGCAGCCTGGGTGGGGGGAACACGCTTTGGGAGTTGTAGGCTCCCGGGGCCTTCTGGGAGACGTAGTCTTCCCGGTCCTAGGTATTATGATTGACGTCATTAAATTTTTGTGTTTTGTTGGTATTCTTTCTTTTTCTTTTTTTTCTTTTTCTTTTTTTTTTTTTGAGACAAGGTCACGCTGTGTAGTTCAGGTTGGCCTTGAACTCACTATGTAGTCCAGACTGGCTTTAAACTCGCCGAGATATTCCTGCCTCTACCCACCATGTGCCAAGATTACAGGCGTGCGCCACCACTCCTGGCATCATTAAACTTTTGTACACATGCTCAGTTCCTGTAGAATATCTCTTGTATGATATTCAAGGGATATTTCATTGACTTCTTGCCCTGCTTCAGTTACTAATTTGCTTAAAATATCACACTTTAAGTGTGGTGGCACATGCGGGTGATCTCATAGCACTTTTTGGGGGGTGTTGGGGATCGAAGTCAGGGCCTTGCTCTTGCTAGGCAAGTACTCTACCCTGAGCTAAATTCCCCAACCCTCACCTGGACTCTCAGTACTCAGGAGGCTGGGGCGGGAGGATCGCTGCAAGTTCGAGGCCAGCCTGAGCTACATAGTGAGTTCGAGGCCAGCAGTCTGAACTACACAGCCAGACCCTGTCTAAAAAAAAAAAATCTCACTTTATATATTCCCCATTTAATCCAGTGAACAATTATTGAAAGCCTAAAAGTAAGAAAAACTAACATTTTATAAGCTCATTATATTCCAGACCTATTGTTAAATCCTTAACCGGTCGGATCTCATCCAGTTCTCACAGTTAGATTTATTAGGTGTCCTACTTTATAATTTAGGAAGCTGAACCTCGGCAGGGTAAGTCTCTGGCTGGATCCCAAAGCTGGGTGCAACACTGTCTCCCTATTGTCAGCCAAACTGGAAGTCCGTCTTCAACAAAGCCTCTCACGGCCTTCCTTTAGGTATCCCAAAATTCCAAAGAGACCACCTTTTACTCTTCTTCTTTTGTTTGTTTTTGTTTTAGGGTTTTGTTTTGTTTTGTTTTTTGAGACAGGGTCTTGCTATGTAGTTCAGGCTGGCCTTGAACTCACTATGTAGCCCAGGCTCGCCTCGAATTCATGGCAATCCTCCTGCCTCAGCCTCCCAAGCGCTGGGATTACAGGCACGAGCCACGACAACCAGCTCATCATTCTTCTTTAATATTTTCCAGCCCCATTTCTTCCCTCGTGCCATCACAGCAATAAGAAACAGGCATTGATTAGTGACCCTATTTTGCAGCAGTGGGGCAACCCGAGCTCCCTCTGTGGGCGTGAATGTTCAGGATTCCAACCCGCACCTCCTATCCCGCCGCGGCCCTGGCACCCTCGTGCGGCGAGACTGCTGGGAGGACTACATTTCCCTGCAGGCCCCGCGAGCTCACGCATGCCCAGATTCAGGGCGCCGCGCGTACCCCTAAGCGGGCGCTGGGCGGGAGTCGGCGAGCTGCAGCTGCTGACAGCACCGTCCGGGAAATGCCGGGACCGGGCCGGGGACTCGGGGTTCTGGGGACAGCGCTTGGTGGAGGCGACCTCGGATTAGGAAGTGAGTATGGAAGCGGGGCTCCTGGAGCCGGCGCCTTAGTTCTGCGGTCCGAGTCTGTGGGTCGTTCTTGGGATGATACGAGAAGTTTGGAGACTGGGGTCCGCCTCTTTTTTTCCCCCCGCGATAGTGGGGATTGAACCCGGGGCCTTCTCGCTGAGCTCCATCCACAGCGCTTTTTATTTTTTATTTTGAGACTGGGTCTCGCTAAGTTGCCCAGGCTGGGCTCAAATTCGTGATCCTCCTGCCTCAGCCTCCCAGAGTGCTGGGATGACAGGCGTCCACCACCGCACCGACTGGGGTCCGGTTTGTGGTGTCTCAGGTTTTGGTGCTAATTCTGAGTCCTGGATCTGAAGTCTTGATTTGGTGTCTTGGGTATTAGGTTTGGGATCACCAAACTAGGGAGTCTTGAGTCTGGGGGCCTGGGACTTGCATCCGGGTCCATGAGAATTGTGTGCCCAGCCCAGAATTGTGTTCCACGTCTGGGGGCCGGAGGACTCAGGGAATCAAGGGTGGAGTGAACAGAGTCCACCATAGGGAGGAGTTGAGAGTGACAGGTACAAGGGACACCCTGGGGTCTGCAGCCCTCCAGCCCACCACCTCACCACTGCCCCGGTTCAGTGCCTTAGTGTGCTCATCTGTAAAATAGAGACCTGAGCCAAGCATGGCTGTGCACGCCTGTGATCCCAGCACTCTGGGAGGCTGAGGCAGAAGGATTGCAAGTTCAAGCCCAGCCTGGGCAATTTAGAACTTAGTGAGACCCTGTCTCAGAATTTAAAAAAAAAAAAAAGCTGGGGATGTATCTCACTGTGAAGGGCCTCAGTTCCACCATTAGTCCTGCAAAAAAAAAAAAAAAAAAGGATTGGGTGGGACGCAGTCTCCCTTCAGGGGGACAGCCACCTGCCCACGGGGACAGCAACAGCTGGGAAGCCTCCGGTTTGTCTCTGTCTTTCAGCCCTGAGATGACAGCCTGAGCCTGGGTTCCAGGCATGGAATTCCTGACAGCCTGTCGGCCCGCCTCAGGGCCTCCAGCCGCGGAGCCCCCTGAGGACTGCACCCCGGACAGCCCATGGGACCTGGCACCTGGAGGCCCCAGCAGCCTGAGTCAGATGGAACTCGACGGTTCTAGCATCCAGGACCTGGTGCAACAGTTTGAGGCTATGCCAGGCAACCTGGTGGGCCTGTCTCCAGACAGCGTCCCCTGCCCACTGCACATTGCCACGGGTCGCGGCCTGGCGCCCCAGGAGGTGGCCGATGCGCACGGGCTGCTGTCCGCCGAGGCTGACCGGGATGACCTGCTGAGCCTGCTGCGGTGTGAAGAATGCCCCCCTCCTGAGCCGTGTCCCCACCGGCCTCTGGAGCCAGCACCTTGCCTGCTGCAGCCCCCCGAGAACCCGGATGTGGAGCCTGCATCCCCCGACTGGGCAGAGCCGGGTTCTGCTGAGCAGGGAGATGGAAGGAGCTTGAGCAGCTCCCCCGAGCCATGGCCAGAGACGGCACCTCTGGTGACACCTGAAAAGCCACCGCCTGCTGGTGCCCAGGTAGCGCCTACACCCCTCAGGGGTCCTCTGCAGCCTGGAGCCGAGTACGGGAACTCAAGCCAGCCCCTCTTCTATCCTCTTCCAGAGCCCCGAGACCCTGGCCTCATGCCCTGCTCTCCAGGAAGGTGAGTGTCCCTCCCACCTCTGCCCGAGGACTTGGGTGCCCAGACAGCTAGAAGCGGCACCCACAGTGGACACCAAGTATACCAACAAGGGCGAGGTTCTAGAGAGGCTGAGGGTGGCTTCAGGCAGATTCCAGATGGCCTCTTTTAGACTCTCCAGAGAATGTTCTGGAGTGAGATAGGTCAGACAAGAGCTGGACAGCACTTGGCGCTAGAACGTCAGTCAGCAGAAGACCATCTGGAGGTCAGATCCAGCCCCTGCCAGTCCTAGCAGGCCTTAGGAGCTGAGCGTGGCTTTTGTATTTTTACATAGTTGAAAGGAGCTGGTTGTGGTGACCCATAGCTGTCATGCCAGCTACCCGGGAGGCTGAGGCAGCAGGATCACAAGTTCAAAGGCAGCCTGGGCAAGTTAGCCAGACCCTGCCTCAAGATAAAAAATTAAAAGGACTAGGAGTATAGCTCAGGGGTGAATGCTAGCCTAGCATGTATGAGGTCCTGGTTGCATCCCTCACTGCAAAAAGCGAAAAGGAAAATAGTATTCCTTGACAGATGAAAATGCAGTGGAATTCAGATTTCTGTGTGTGTTAATAGTTTTATTGAGACACAGTCAGCCTGTTCATGTCTGTGTTGCCTGGCTGCTTTGGTGTGATAAGGACAGCTGGGTATAGTCATGTGCCACATTATGGTGTGTCGGTTGATGACAGACCACATGTGTGATACCATCCCACGAGGTCTGTGGCATAGTGACATTGTAGCTGTGTCAGCATAAGGCCAGTCTGTGAGCTCGCATTACTCAGACCTGTACATCATTAGGGCACAGAGCATCTGGCCCACAAAAACAAAAATGTCAGCCATTTGGACCTTTATAAAAAAAGGCTGCTTGTCTGTCCCCTAAAGGCATGGGAAGACCCAGTTCTGGCCATCTGGAATGTTCTGGAATTATCCTCCACACTCCCTTAGGTTAAGTCAGTAGCAAGTTCTGTGTTGGGGATGAGGGGCTGTTGGGCCCTGTAGCTCTGAGAAGGTTCTAGACTCATGGGTAGAGCTGGGTCTCACCTAGGGAGCTCCAGAGCTTGGTGTGTTGCTTGTAGTTCCAGATTTTTTTTTTTCTTTGGTTTTGGTTTTTGAGACAGGGTCTTGCTGTGTAGCCCAGGCTGGCCTCCAACTCATGGCAGTCCTCCCTCAGCCTCCCGAGTGCTGGGATTACAGGTGTGCATCACCACACCTGGCAATTTGTGGTCCTGGGTTAAAGGGCCTTGGGCTGAGGAGAATGCTCTGGCGCAATGAACAGAGCATTCTGCCTGGTTCTAGTCAGTCTAGAGGATTCTAGAACGTGGAGCAAGCAGAGTTTATCTGCTACTCTAATACACCAGAACACTGGCCAGAGCTGTTTGGTTCTAGTGTAATCAGAAAGTTCTACAGCAGAACTAGACAGTAGAACTGTGTGTGATATTGAATTTTCTAGATAGACACCTTAAAAACCTTTTTTTTTTTTTTTTGTGCTGGGGATTGAACTCAGGGCCTTGTGCTTGTGAGGTGAGCACTCTAACCACTGAGCTAAATCCCCAGCCCCTAAAAACCATTTTAAAAGCAGCAAAATTCGGGGTTAGAGATTTAGCTCAAGTGGTAGAGCGCTTGCCTCGCAAGCACAAGACTCTGAGTTCGATCTCTAGCACCCCCCAAAAAAAACCTCGCAAAAAACAGTGAAATTGCCAGGCATGGTGGCACGCACCTATAATCCCAGCACTCTGGGAGGCTGAGGCAGGAGGACCTCTAAGTTGCAGCCTAGCCTGGGCAATTTAGTGAATTAGCGAGACCACGACTCAAAATAAAAAATAAAAAGGGCTGCAGGTGTAGCTCAGTGCAAAGGCCCTGGGGTTCCATCCCCAGCACCACAAAAAAGAGAAAGCAGAAATTTCAAACCTATAGAGGAAAAATCTGTTTCCAGAGGGCTGTTGCCTTCTGGGTAGCCTGACTGGATTGTGTGATTTGAGATCAGACATCCAGGATCAGAGCCATCTAGCATGTGGGGCACGCTGGGAGTTTTTGACCTTGAACCTGGCACTTGTCTCCTTCCACAACCAAGGACTAGAGTTGCCTGTTGCCCTGGGCTGACTGGAGCACGATCTACACCAACACGGGGGGCTGGTTCCTGATTGGGGACATTCCAGAACTGTGGGGCAGGATCAACTCCAGTTCTAGAACATTGCTAGTTTTAGAATCTGGAGGGGGTCATCTGGGTCCAGCTGGATCGCAGAATTCTAGAAATCTGTCTGACCTGGTTTTGGGTCTGGAAGCAGGTCTGGATCGCAGAGGGTCGCAGCCCGGGTTACACATGACCGAGGGCCATGCAGCAGGGGCGTGGGATGGAATTGGGCACAGCCTTGGGTGGGCAGGCTTGGCGGGGGCCCCGAGGGCTGAGCCGCCCGTGTCACCCTCAGTACCCGGTCCCTGTGACCATGAGGACCTCCTGGATGGTGTCATATTTGGAGCCAAGTACTTGGGCTCCACCCAGCTGCTGTCCGAGCGGAACCCACCCCCCAGTGTGCGCATGGCCCAGGCCCAGGAGGCAGTGGACCGTGTCAAGGTGAGGCCAGGGCTGGATGGGTGGGGTCACCAGGGGCTTCCGGCTGTGGGCTCTGGAGCTCCACCACCCCCTCCTGCCCCACAGGCCCCTGACGGGGAGACGCAGCCCATGACAGAAGTGGACCTCTTTGTGTCCACCAGGAGAATCAGAGTGCTGATGGCTGACTCCCAGGTAGGGCTGGGCTGGCCTTGGGCCATGGGGGCTGGGCTGGGGGAGGCTCTGCTCATCGTCCTCTCTGCAGGAGGCCATGATGGACCACGCCCTGCAGACCATCTCCTACATTGCTGACATCGGCCCTGTGCTGGTGCTCATGGCCCGGCGGCGGCTGGCCCGGAAGCCTGGAGCCCAGGACCACAACCACCACCTGTATAAGATGTTGTGCCACGTCTTCCACTCAGAGGATGTGAGCAGCCGGGTCCCAGCCAGGCTGTGACTGTCACTCTCAGCTGGCTCCCTGTCTCCCCAGCCTTTCCTGCTCTTGGGCTCAGACTCTAGGGCTGAGGAAGTCTCTTAGGACCAGCCTGTGGCTTCCTGGTGTCTAAGCCTCTTGGCCAAAATAGAGCTATTCCAAGCCACTGCAGTCAAGGCCGAGAGAAAGGAATCCTCCCCTTAGCAGGACTGGGAAGGCTTCTGGGTAGAGGCGATATTGGAGCTTGGGCTTTGGATGCATAGGAGTTTGTTGACAAGGCCCTACCCATGAATGCCCAGTCTTGCTGATCTTTGCCCAGCACGGGGACAGTGCCAGTTAATGGTCGATAAATTCACGTTCAGGTTGCCCTGTGAACCTTCCCAAAGCCTTTGCTAGGCCATGATACTTCCCCTCCATTCTTGCCCTATATTTCCAGTGTTGCAGGTGCTACCCACCCCCCCAGCTTCCTCCAAAGAGCTGGGGCAGAGGCTGCATCCAAAGGATCTTGCCCGGGGAGGGTACAACACAGGGACCTGAAGGAGGTGGGTGGGATGCCCTCCGGGACACGCTGCCTCCCCGCAGGCCCAACTCATTGCCCAGGCCATCGGCCAGGCCTTTGCAGTGGCCTACAACCAGTTTCTGCGCGACAGTGGCATCGACCCCAGCCAGGTGGGCACGCGGGCAGCCCAGGGGGCTGCCAGCGCCGGCCACTTGCACAACGGCGACCTGGCCCACTTCTCCAACCGCGAGAACTGCAGGGAGGTGAGGTCCGTCCCGTCCTGCCCGTCCAGCCCGCATCCAGGGCAGCCCGGCAGCCCCTCTCTCCCTCTCAGGTGCGCATCGAGAAGCTCCGCGGCGAGGGCCTGGGCGTGGCACTGGTGGAGTCGGGCTGGGGCTCGCTGCTGCCCACGGCCGTCATCGCCAACCTGCTGCACGGAGGCCCGGCCGAGCGCTCGGGCGCGCTCAGCATCGGCGACCGCGTCACCGCCGTCAACGGGGCCAGCCTGGTGGGGCTGCCGCTGGCCGCGTGCCAGGCTGCCGTGCGTGTGAGTCTCCGCCCGGGTCGGACCTCCTGTGACGGGCGGGGAAACTGAGGCCACAGCCTGCCAAGGCGGCCGAGCGAGGCCAATGTCCCTGTCCCGCAGGAGGTGAAGCCACAGACGTCGGTGACGCTCAGCATCGTGCACTGCCCGCCGGTCACCACGGCCATCATCCGCCGGCTGCACTCGCGGGAGCAGCTGGGATTTTGCGTGGAAGACGGCATCGTGAGGGGCGGGGCCGGATGGGGAGTGGGTGTGGCGGGGGAGGGCGGGCTGGGTAGGGCTGGAGCAGAGGTGGGCGGAGCTAGCGGTGGGTGAGCAGGCCTGGGGAGGGGCCAGGTCCGGCTGCGTAGACAGCGGGCGGGGCCGACAGGGCGAGTCAGTGGGTGGGGCCAGGGGCGTGGCAGGCTTTCCGTTTGCGGCCCCCTGAGAACCCTCTTTCCCCCAGATCTGCAACCTTCTCCGGGGTGGCATCGCTGAGCGTGGGGGCGTCCGCGTGGGCCACCGCATCATCGAGATCAACGGACAGAGCGTGGTGGCCACGCCGCACGCCCGCATCATCCAGCTGCTCACCGAGGCCCACGACGAGGTGCACATCAAGACCATGCCTGCCGCCACCTACCGCCTGCTCACCGGCCAGGAGCAGCCGGTGTACCTGTGAGCGCCCGCCGCGCCCGCCTGTGCCTTAGCCCCGTGCTGCTCCCGCCCCCGGCAGCTGGGCCGGGCGTCCTCCCCGCTGCTCTCTAGTGTGAAATATTAAAAGCTTATTCAGCGACCACCATCTCCGATCCATCCTAGGGCCCGGGCCTCTCGCCCCGGCCTTTCTTGGAAGCCGGTACTGTGAAAATACTGTTTATTAAAGGCCAGCAGGGGGCGGCAGGGCTCCAGGTTGTGTAGGGGAAACTAAGTTTGGGGTCCCGGGAGACAAAGGAAGGGCCTGCAGGCTGGCAACCCCTGCGGAGTCACAGGTCAGTGGCTGGGCCCCAGTCGTAGCCTTCTTCTTCTGAGGACTCCACGTCGCGGGCCCGGGTAAACTTTCTCCTCAGGGCTTCCCGTTCATAAGTCCTGGGTGTTGGAAAGTAAGAGTAGAGGCCTCAGGTAGGAAGCCACAGGCTGGTCCTAGACATCTCCCTCAGCCCCAGTGTCTAGGCCCCACTCCCAAACATGGGGGCCCTTACCGCATGCTGTCCTGGCGCAGCTGGCCCTGGGGGTGCCGCCTGTCCACCTGGAGGGAGAGGGAGAGAGGAGGTCCACACCACCCCCCAGGGAACAGGAAGTCTGGGCCCTCCCTACCTTTGCAAGTTGTTTGCAAATTTAAATGAGAAAATTGAGGCTGGGAGGGAGAAAGAGTCCTTAGATAGGTCTCCCAGCCCGTCAGCAGAGAGAACTGGGTTTTCCAGAGGGGTGCTGAGGCCTTGAGTTCATAAATGAGTTCACAGAAGCAAAGTGCTGAGAATAGTGGGTGTCTCCTAACCAAGCTGTCAGCACGGTTGAGCAGGTTGGGCACTGCAAAACTCCAGGGAGCTCATTCTAGTCAGTTTGGTTTTTCTCCTCAGTACTAGGGATTGAAGCCAAGCCGCTCACCCTGAACTGTAACTCTGGACCTTTTTTATTTTCTCTCTTGAGATAGGGTCTTACTAAGTAGTCCAGGCTGGGCTTGAATTTGTGATGCTCCTGCCTCAGCCTCCTGGAATGCTGGACCTACCATGCCCTACTAGATTTTTACATTTACCAAAAGAAGTTCTGGGGGAAGGGGCACCTTTGAATTCCCAGTGGCAGCCCCACTTAGACAAATAAACATTTAAATCCAACTATAGTAAACCAAGACCTGGGCTAAGGACACTGAGTTTTCACAACCCCATGACCTCAAGATCTTTATCATTTGTCCCAGATGAGGAAAACCATATAGAGGTTACAGTACTTCACCCTCTGCTTCCTCGGCTTCCTCATGCATGGATTCAATCGACCGTGGATCCAAAATATTCAGAGGGGGGCTGGGGATTTAGCTCAGTGGTTAGAGTGCCTGCCTGGCAAGCGCAAGGCCCAGAGTTCGATCCCCAGGGCCAAGAAACAAAACCAGAAAAAAACCCTGTACTGAACATGTGCAGACTTCTTTCTTACCATTATTCCTAAACAATACAGTGTAACAACTGTCTATGCTGCATTTTCATTGTATCAAGTGTCAGAAGTCATTCATAGATTCTTCACAGGAAAGCTAGTTAGGTTTGGTGCCACACACCTGTCATCCCAGCACTCTGGGAGGCCAAGGCAGGAGGATCACAAGTTCGAGCCCAGCCTGGGTACCTTGGAGACCCTGGCTCCTTAAATGAATAAAGTCTATGGGGGGACATGTGCAGGTTCTGTTGTTGACAGGGGTCAGGTGTCCTGACCACCTGTGGTACCCACGGGTCAGAAGCCGTTGCCATGGTTACCAAGGGCCTCTCTTCTAGTTTTAATCTGATCATTGGCTCATGCCCTCCAGGTCTGAGTCCCATAAACTGTGGTTTCCCAGGGTATGTCCCTCCCCTGTGTGATACCCCAGCCTGAGACCCTCGCTGGGAGTACAGCCAGACCCCGCTCACCTGGACACCACCGTGAGCCAGGATTCTCCCATGATCCCTCGGGCTCGGGGGCTCCTCCTCCATCTGCACCGGCTCCGAGGACCGGGCCAGGGCCGGCGCTGGGGGCTCCTCGTCGAGCCCACCCTCGCCGTCTGTGT
This sequence comes from Hystrix cristata, assembly GCA_004026905.1. Classification (NCBI taxonomy): domain Eukaryota; kingdom Metazoa; phylum Chordata; class Mammalia; order Rodentia; family Hystricidae; genus Hystrix; species Hystrix cristata. Next base: position 4,814 of record PVJO010012021.1, on the reverse strand, counting down.
AAGCGCCGCCCTCACCGTCTGTCTCCTCGTAGTCGCTGTTGGCCCGGCTGTCACAGCTGAGGTCCGCGGAGCTGTCGGCCAGGCCGCGGCCAGGTAGGTCCAGGCTGTCATCAGAGCGACTGTCCAGCTGGAGGCGGGCGGCAGGGACACTGCTTCGGCGGCCCTCGCTGAGCCGAGACCCCCAGCCCACTCCCAACCTGAGCCCGCAACCGTACGCACCCCAGCTACACGGCCGAGTCCCTCCTCTCAGGCCCGCCCTGCAGCCAGCCGCGCCCTGACCCTGGCGAGATCCCGGAGCGCGCCGGCCCCGCCGGTACCTGGTCCTCGGCCGTCCAGACGGGCCGCGTCTGCTGCTCCCGGATCACGGCCTTGAGCTCCTGGTACCACGATTCACTGGTCCCGAGCAGGGGGACGGTGGCTGTGGGAAGGCGTGTCAGCCCCGCCGGGGGACCCGGCCGGGACCCCACCCCCACTCTCCCACCGCGCCCCCCCCCCCCCCCCCCCCCCCCCCCCCCCCCCCCCCCCCCCCCCCCCCGGCATCCCCGGACCCCACCTGTGAAGAGGTGGCCGCTGTGCTTCTGCAGCTTCTGGGCCTGCGCATAGAGCCGGCGGGAGCTGCGGCGGGAGGCGGGCGCCAGCCACTCGCGCAGGGCCTTGAGGGCCGGGCGGCTCTCGGGCGCACAGAAGACCACGATGGGGTAATACTGCACGTAGTTGAGGCGCTCGATGGCCGAGGGCGTCACGTCCAGGAGGGCGTGCTTGTCCTGTCCCGCGGAGGGAGTGAGAGAGAACACACGCGAGAGGCGCGCGTGGGGGCCAGAGAGCAGAAGGATGAAGAGTCGGGTCAGAGGCACCAGGCTCCCCCAACCGCGCGGGCCGCCCGAGGGTGGGGCGGGGGCGGGGTTTGGTCACACCGCATCGCACCTCCGGGAGGGGCTCCGTGGAAGGCCTCATTTGTGGGGTATGGGAACAGGCCAAACTGCATGACTCAGTTTCCCTATCCATGACACAGGACCTCCACGGGGACACACTCACCTTCTCCGCGATCACCCGGACGGTGTCTAGCTTGATGATCTTGGAGGGGCTGTCAGCCCGAGATACGCTTTCTGTGGAGGGGGGAGGTGATGGTAGCTTCAAGAGGTGCCCTGGCACCACCATTCTCCTTCATGTCTCTGTGGGGCTGAGGACGCCAGGGCCGTCCTGAGAGTGGGACCCAGCCGTGTGTGTCCTGTGTCTGGCTCAGTTCCCTGAGCACTGTGGCCTCAGGCCTTATCTAGGCTGTAGCAGTACCAGGACTCCCTTTTCGCAGCTGAGTAATATTCTAGCATGTGGATGGACCCGCTGTATTTATCCATTCTTCTACGAGTGTACACGTGGGATGTTCCCACTCGTGACTGGTGTGAATTGTGCTGCTGTGAACACGGGTGTGCATATATGTGTTTCAGTCCCTGCTTTCAGTTATCTTGGGCAGAGACACCCAGAAATGTTTGGGGGTTTTTTGGTTGTTGTTTGGTTGGTTTTTTGGCATAGGATCTCACTGTGTAGTTCAGACTGCACTTGAAATCACTATGTAGCCCAGGCTGGCCTTAAACTCAGTGATCCTCCTGCCTCAGCTCCCTGAGTGCTGGGATTACTGGTGTGCAACACTACACCTGGCTAATGTTTGAATTTTTTTCTTTCCTCCCTGATCCCAGCTACTGGGAAGAGGCCTAGCACCTCATGAGCATTTAGGGAAACACTCTACCACTGAACTCCCTCCTCCCCAACCTTTTTTATTTTTGAGGCAGGGTCTTGCTAAGTTGCCCAGGCTGGACTTGAACTTGCCTCAGCCTCCTAAGTTCAAAGTTTGATTTCTAGAGGCAGGCATGATGGTACATGCCTGTCATCAGCACTCTGGGAGGCCACAGCAGGAGGATCAATTGCAAGTTTGAGGCCAGGTTGGTCAACTTAGCAAGATCCTGTGCCTAATTAAAAAAAATAAATAAAAAGGTCTGAGAGGTGCAACTCAGTAACAAGCACTTGCCCAGCACACACTAGGTCTCTGGTTCCATCTCCAGCACCACAAACACAGAAAGTGAGCCTGCCTGAGCCGAGACCTGTAGATTTCCGAGCCCTCCTCTAGCATCGGTGCTTCCATAGATGTCGATGCTGCATCTCCTCTGGGGACTTGGCCTGCCCCTGTCCATGATGTCCCCATAGCCTGCTGCCTCCACAGGCTTCTCACCTGCTATCTCAAACTGGTCGGGCATCTCCCCTGTCAACTTTTGCATGGCGATATCTGCCACAGGCCCCAGAATCACCACCGGGCGCTTGAAGCTGGCTGAAAAGCAGAGGAACAACAAGAATCAGGATCCAGTTTGTGACAAAGATGGCTAACATACGGCTACCTGTGTACTTCCTGTATGTAACACATACAGCCAGGTTCCTGGCTGCCCAGCAAGGAGACTACATTTCCCGGGCTCCCTTGCAGCTAGAGCTGACCATGTGATTCTGCTCTGGCCAATGGGATGCAGGCAGGGCTGATGAAAGCAGCACTGGGCTTTGTCCTTCAAGAGAAGCTAGATGGGTGCGGTGCTGCATGCCCATCACCCCTGCACTCAAGAGGCTGAGGCAGGAGGATCACAAGTTTGAGCCCAGCTTGGGCAATTTTATTTATTTATTTATTTATTTATTTTTGGCTGGGGATCAAACTCAGGGCCTTGCACTTCCTAGGCAAGCACTCTAACCACTGAGCTACATCCCCAGCCAATTTTATTTTGTCTCAAGTAAAAAATAAAAAAGGGCTGGGGATGTAGCTCAGTGCAAACAGCTCAGTTGTAGTCCTGCGCTCCAACCCCAGCACGGCAAACAAAACCCCTCAGTACACTCAGGTCTATATCCAGTCATCCGCTGGGGTAGAAATGAAGGGTTGGTGCCTTTCTATTTTTAAGGTTTCCCGCTGGATGTTGGGGTAACAGCCGAAGGGCCCATTGGAGGGCTTCCCAGACGTCAGTTTGAGCCAGCAGCCACCTGCTTGCCCCACGTCTTCCATTTTGTGCTAACATCCACAGCACCTGGCGTTTAATCCCTTGCCTCTGCGGCCAATCTCCTCCCCTTCTGACTACAGCTGAGGTTTTCTCCCGCCCTGGTCCTCAGAGAGAAAAACAATGACCGTGCTGGGTTTCCTGCTCGGATATCTTTTACGTTTCGGTAAAGACAGGCACAGTGGCTCGTGCCTGTCATCCCAGCACTCTGGGAGGCTGAAGCAGGAGGATCAAAAGTTGGGGCCCAGTCTGGGCCACTTAGCAACCTAGTGAGACCCTGTCTCAAAAAAAAAAAAGGCTGGAGCTGGAGCTCAGTGCAAAGGCCTGCGTTATATCCCCAGTACAGGAAAAAAAGTGCTAAAGCACAAATAATATAAAAATATACTATTCAGCATAGCATGTATTAAAATGGGGCCCCCCCAAAAAATGGGGCCAGATGTGGTGGTGCACGCCCTGTGATCCCAGCACTCAGGAGACTGAGGCAGGAGGGTTGCTCTGAGTTCAAGGCCAGCCTGGGCTACATAGTGAGTTCAAGACTAGCTTGGACTGCCGGGGATTTAGCTCAGTGGGTAGAGTGCTTACCTGGCAAGCACAAGGCCCTGAGTTCGATCCCCGGCACCAAAACCAAAAAAGACTAGCCTGGACTACATAGCGAGATGCTGTATTAAAAAAAAAAAAAAAAAAAAAAAAAAAAAAGAGCGAGATGAGGCCCTGGGTTCCATCCCCAGCACCGCAAAAGAAAAAAAGAAATGTTTCATTAATAAATCTTATATTGATGATTTATTGAAATTATACTTTGAATATAGGGTGTTAGATTTAAAAAAGTTAATAAAATTGTAGGAGTTGGAGGTGGATCACTGATAGAGTGCATGTTTAATATGTGCGAGGACCTAGGTTCATCCCCAGTACTAAAAAAATAACAACAAAAAAAACCCCAAACACCTTGTATTGATAATCTACTAAAATTATACTTTGGATGCAGCATGTAGATAAACTAGCCAGGTGTGGCAATGACACCTGTCATTCTGGCACTCAGGAGGCTGAGGCAGGACGATCACTGTGAGGTCTAGGCCAGCCTGGGGCCTAGACCTCACAGTGATCGTCCTGCCTCAGCCCAGTGAGACCCTGTCCCAAAAAATTAATTAATTTCAAATCTTTCTGTTTGTTGTGGTACTGTGGATGCAGCCCAAGGTCTCAAATGCTAGGCATGTGCTCTACCTCACTGAGCTACACCAACACCAACACCCACCCCCGAACTTCTTTTTTTTCAGCACTTTTTATTTTTTATTTTTAGACAGGCTCTGACTATGTTGCCCAGGCTGGGCTTGAACTTGTGATCCTCCTGCCTCAGGCTCTTAAGTAGCTGGGAAGACAGGTGTGTGCCACCACGCATGGCTCAGGCACAATTTTTTAAAAAATATTTTCCCCAAAATACCAAATAAATAAAAAACATTTCCCATCTGTGGATGTGTGGGTGGCTGACTGGGTGGATATGGAGGCCACCCGATAGCCTGTCTTGCACTTTTTTCTGTTGGAAATAGAAACTGAGTTTTTGTTTGTTTGTTTGTTTTTTGAGACAGGGTCTCACTGTATAGTGCAGCCAGCCCTGAACTCACTATGTAGCCTGGGCTGTGGCGATCCTCCTTCCTCAGCCTCCAGAGTGCTGGGATTGTAGGCCTGTGCCACCACATCAGCAGAAATGGAGCCAGTTTTAAAGGAATGAAGCCTCTTCCTGCCTCCCTCTACCCCTAGGATAACCCGGGCAGGGGTCTTTGGCCAGGAGTGTGAACA